>VXBZ01010124.1:554693-583648 GCA_013399135.1 Heliornis fulica
GGGAGGGGGCGGGTGGGTAGGGTGGTTTTTTAAGAGCTGTTTGTACTTCTCATTATCTGACTCTGTGTGTGTAGTGTAGTGTAATAAATTAGAGAGTTTTCTTGCTTTTCTTCTGTGTTGAATCTTTTTGCCCGTGACCCTAATTTGCAGAATGATCTCTCCCTGTCCTTATCTCCACTCCAAAGCCTCTCAACATGTATTTTCTCCCCTGTCCAGCTAAGAGGGGAGTGATAAAGTAGCTTTGGTGGGAGTCTGGCCTCCAGCCAGAGTCAAACCACCACTCTGGGAGAACCTTGGATAAGCCTGTGATCATAGAAACAACATTTTTTATTCACAAATACACTTCCCATACACAAGGCATATTTAGCATTCAGAGATTCTTCTATTCCAAAGGTAATAAACTTTATATTGCAACAGCAAGTTCCTGTTTTAAGCTCAGTCTCTGGTAAGAATGGTGTATGTGGTGCTGCAGTTTGTTGCACCTGACTCATTTCAGCTCTCAGAGGGAAAACCAGAAGAAATAAGATATGTAGATATGAATTCTTACCTAGTTTTGATGGATTAGGTCGTTATGGTGTTTAAAGCATTGTTTTGATGTTTGCATTTGCCATTAAAGGCTAGATGGTCTTTCTCCAATACTTTGGTTATTTATTTTAATTTGGGTATTTTACAGGAATTACATAAAATATTAGCTCTATTTAACTTATTAAGTTGAACAAAAGCAAACAGCTTAGAAGTGAACACATAGGCACCTGTTTGTTGACTTTCCCTGAAACTTTTGATTTTGTGTACTGCACATCCCATCTTTTTTCACTCACTAACGTTTCAATGTTATTAATATCACAATGCTTCTGATTCTACAAAAGCACAAATAACTGCCTAAGTTAATATATCATACACAAGCCCTGTTACTCCTGTTAGAGCACTGAAACTGATGGTTCTTAACTCATAGAACCTCCTTATGAGACTATAAAAAATAACACCTACCAAAAGTGAATGCAAAATGCTTAGATTCAACATTTGTTACAGAATTATTGGCAGATAATAAAGAAGCTGGTTCCCTACTTTGATATGATATTTTACTTCTTTGTTCCACGAGGGATTCAGGAGTGTTAAAATATGTTCACTGTAGGTATGCAGTTACAGAGCACAAGCTAAAGTGCATTATGTCCTTCTCGGCGCTCTCATACAGAATCAAGTGGCCTTGACTCTCTACAGTTCAATCCTTCTTAGTTTAAGCCTTGGCAATTTCAGGCTACTTTATTTCTCAAAGAAAGAAGCCACACTGGGGTTTAATGTACTTGGTTTCTGACATAACCATGACTTTGAAATCTCTGGCTGAAATACCTTACAGAAGAGGTAATTAATTATTATGCCATTACTCACTTACTCAGACCATTAAAATGTCTAAGGCAACAGAAGCATTCAAGAGAAATTTTAAAGGACAGCAGCTTTTTGCAACATGCTACAATGTTCAATAGAACTGACTTTTGACCTGTACGAAAGACTAACTTTCTCTGCCAAATATTTTTGGCAGCTTGTCTAGACTCACTCACACAACAAGTACAGTGTGTTTTCACATCTATTCATTAAGCCCCACTGTGAAATTACAGTGTGTGAGGAACCAAGACCAGACATTTTAAGCCATTTTACTCACTGCAGCCAACTGTTGAAATCACCTGAAAATGCTTTTTTTTCCTGAATTACAGTTCTCATCTTGAGTGAAGCTCATTGGTGAAGACTGAACACATCAGCTGACAAACCAGTTGAGTCAGTTAACTGATTATTAACCTTTCAGCAGGACTGAGCAATACAAGGGTGAGAGACTGAAAGGGTTAATGTGCTGATGTCTCAAATATTGTGGCAGAAAACAGTTAGACAATGATAATAACCATCCAGGAAAGGTTGGTTAGAACTGAATGTGGAGGGCATGTTCCATATTCTGATCACCACCTATGGCCAGAGATCATACAAAGTTCTTTTGAGGAAGGGGCTCAGCACCAACTTAAAAGACGCCCTCAAGGCCATTCAACCTAAATAGCAACTGCTGAGAAAACCAGGAACATTCTGGACCAAGAACCACACAAGTCATCAAGGGCCATGACTGGTGTGATTGAAAAGTGGGGACTAGACCATAAAAGGCATAAACACAAGGAGCCACACGCACACCCACAGGAGGATTGCCACATCCATCATCATCATCATCATCATCATCATCATCATCATGGCATCCAAGGGGCAGTAATATCTATCCTTTTTCTGTCTCTTTCCTCTCTTTCCTTTAATTCCTTTAAATATTTCAGAAAGAGGCAACACTGCCTACCAGTACACTTTCCAAGTTCAGGTTGCTTCTACCATAAGTAAAATTCTTAATAAATTTTTTGGTGTCATTTCTTTTTAATTTATCCCAAGAGAATCAGGAACCTGCTACAGCTCCCTGGGTTATTCAGGTTGGGTTATGACATCCAGTAAGTGAAAAATAAGCAAAATCTAAAAGATGTTTTTTATCAGTCTGTTACAAAACGATGACTCCAAGAAGTGTTGATTCTTTGAGAAGAAACTTTTAACTTTTAAAACTTGGTGCAGAAATAGCAAGTTACCAGCATGATATCAGCCACTTAAAAGAAGTAATAGCCTGGAATTCACTTCTTTAAAAATGATTTTTAAATTATTTTTGGAGGGTTCTCTTGCTCAGAGGCGAGATCTACTGGCATTTGTGAAAACACTTAATTAGCTTTTACAAAACAGGCATAGGGAAAGCTCTCAACAAGCTTGGCCTTAAAACACTTCCAAAGACAGAACTTTTGTCAAGAAACATATCCCTGTTTTCATCTAAAAACTAAGTTAATTACCAAGTTAACTGGTGATGTAGAACATGATATATGGTAATATGAGAATGTGAATACTTTAAACTGTCCAAAGAGGAAAAAACATAAAAAAGCAATTGCTCTTAAGTTTGTTTAGTGGCCCTACAAGATGATGCAGCATTTTCATACACTTCCTGTTGAATGACTAGTAGCAAAACCCACAAATGTCATTGACTGAATGAACTTTGGGAAGATTCACTAATGACAAAGACTGAAAGTTGCCATCATCCATTGGCTCCATTTAGATCGGCCTCCTTTAAGTAACTCACCTAAAGCTCACCTGCAAGTGTTTCCCAATATCTGTGTTCACATCAAGCTTTATCTATATCACTGCCCTATCTTGGCCTGATGCACAGCCCACACTTTTGTGAGCTCTCATTTTTCTAAATCCATTATTTCTGCTTCTCTCAATATAACTGTATGAGAAATAGGACATAATTGTGGTCTTTTGTGTCCTTTATTTGTAAACCTTAGAATAATGTGACAAAGCAACAGACTAAAAGTTAACACACCAAATTTTCAGGAGAGAATCTAAAAAAACCATGAGATTTATTTGGAGAAATTTGTGTAATATTAGGATAGATTTGTTTCTTAAACTTTTAAATCTTAACATTAGAAATTATTACAAGCATCAGATTTATTCCCATACCTAACCCAATTAAGAGTGAAGCGATGAGAAAGAAGTATCCCATTAGCAATACTTAATGGCCACAACTGGTTATTATTTGTAAATAAACCAATACCATACTACATGTCTGAGCCTGTATGCTGTACAGCATAATGTAGGGTTACAGTCACAACTCAGGAGCGAGGGCTTCAGTAACCTGCAGTGCCACAAGCTGGGCTCCAAGGCAGAGCCAACACATCAACGAGCTACGACATACCAACGAGCGGCGATCTTGAACTCCAGCCACAAGGATCTGCCCACTGCAGGACACTTTCCCTCTGACAATAATGTTCCTGCAGGAGATGGGAGAGCGTGTCTGGGAGCCAACTGTGTGCCTGGCCAGGCAGTGGCAGCACTCTGTACGGTGCAGTGGATAAAATCAGATGAAATGTGTCTTTTGTAAAAATCAAATAGAGAACTTCAGCTCCCACAGCCGAGGGATGCTGAAAATGAAACGCTATCTGGAATTGTGGTATCAATGATAAACATAATCCTGGATGAGCCAGAGACTTATGAAAATTCAGAAATATTGAACAGGGAGAGGAAAGGATGCATAAACCCCAAACCAGCTCCAGCCAGCACATGTAGGTATTGATTGCCCTCTCTTTTTCATGGCATGCAAACTCTCCATTTTTTACTGAAATTAACTTCCTGGAAGTGTTACTTGAAAACTACTAATACCAAATGCTCCCTGCCTATCTTGCATGTAATATCATCAACATCAACAAGGTGGGAGATGCTTATTAAAACCAGCAGGGAATAACAGGGTTTCCTCTGGTTTCACCAGAGGGTAAATCAGGTTCATTTAATGGGTGTAAATGAGATTAGATGTAGACCAGCTGTACATACTTCAGAGAGGCTTATCATAACCTAAACAAAGGTGTTTATTCTTAAAAGTGTAAATTTCATAATTTCTTTATAATTTCTTACTGCTTTGCTCCATTTCCTAAGTACTTTCATGCATGCTGATGTCAGAATAACCTATTAGATCATCTGCTGTGATGTTCTCTAATTACCCAATTTTACCCAATTAGCTTGTCTGTAGCTCATGCTTGACTAAAACTTCACTTACACCCTTCCTTTAAAAATTATATCTCTAATTTCATATGTTTCACTTCAGCTTCCTGAGTTTTCCTTTATCTGTTATAGTACAGAACACCTTCATACTAATATTTTCTACCCCATGAGATACTTACACAATGTCGGTCAGATTTTTTAACATAGAAATTCAGATGTAAATCTTCCTCATTGTAAACTTAGCAAATTCAAAATTTCCAATACACTAAACCAAAATAAAACATTCTTTCTTAGTTTGATTAACCCCAAGTAAACTATCAATTGCTGAAAGAGCAATGAATATTGGGTCAACTCGTCTTTAATTTCAGCTAGCAGTGTGCTTTTTTTCCCTTTTTACTTTTTTTTTTTTAACAAAAAAAAATCAACAAAAACAAACACCAAAAAACAACCCTGAGAATGTTAGTACTTCTGCTATCCTGGTTGAAAATTTTACTTTATTATCTGGTCTGCTGTTCCTACTTGTGTTATCTAACTTAATTTGCTGGCCCAAATTGAGAACACCATTTTTCTTTGCTATTGCAAATGTATATTGAAGGACTGTAGCAGATTCCATAGGTGTTCTTGCTTCCAACTACCCTACTCTGAACTCTCCCTGACACAGGCAAAAGAAGATGTGACTGCACTTCAGCATCTCCAGGGCACCTCCCAGCCCACCAGTGCAAACCTACCACCAGCAATGTGAAGTGCTGAACCACAGCCTGGACTGGCTGAAGCACAGGTGAATGACCCAGCCCCCCACTTCAGCCAAGAAAAAGTCTGACTGAGGGGCAGAGCACCTGGGAAGAGAAGTTTCAAACCACTGCAGTTGAATCTACCACTCTCACTGCTGACAGAATGCAACAAAGTCCTCACACAAACTCAGAAGAATGCTATATATTTATTTTCAGTTATTAAACGGTCCCATTTCCTGCAATTCATACTTTTATCATCAGGGATAAAATGAATTCATTAAAAAGACAGTTGAAATACATACATCTGTAGAAACTAGGCATTTCAAAGAGAAGGCTGCTGGTTTAGCTCAAGGTTTCAGCTGAAGGAAAAGATCGAAATTAATGATGACCTCAATTAAATTTCTATAGTATCTCTGGGGAAAACTTCAAGCCATATGTTGAAATCCCTTTAATGTTAATGGGCATTACTTGTTCCCCCATCAAGGCTAAAGAAGATGCTTATGCCTCATGTTTCTGTGTTGGAGGACAGAATGTACCCAAGTGACTGTGTGAGGAAGGGAACAAAAGGACAAAGAGGTCATGTTGGATGCAATATATATGCTTTTCTGGTTCAGATATTTAAAGGGATGCCATACAAGAAAGAGAAAAAGCTTAGTAATATATAGTCAATGTTCACATATGTTACTGATCAGCAGAAAAACTATTTGAAGAGTGAAACTATGAAACTATGAAAGAGAAACTATGCTGAAAATTCAAAATCAGTTAATTAAGTCCTTATCATCTAGTGAAGTAATTGTATGGGCTACACACAATAGAAAAGCTCACCCCACAGTTAATTGTATCAGTTTCAGTAGAGTTACTCCAGGGACAAGCTCAGCCCATGTTGTCAGGTGACTCACAGCCAGTTTGTGGCAATGGATGACATGTCCAATTAATCCACATGAAAACCAAAGAGAAATATTATAGTACAGGATTCACTTGGTCCAAACTGAATGCTGTATACTGTACAATGATTAAAGGAATAAAAGAGCTAAATACACCTCCATTATTATAGATCATTCACACATCAAGATTCCTCCAGGTACTAGAATGCCCTTTGTAGTATTAAATTACTTTACACTTGGAAACAAAAAGTGCAGACCTGCTGTATTTTTGTAAATATAACAGCTTAGAAGCTCTCTCAGGACACTAAGGAAGACTTATTCAATTTTCTCCTAAAAAGCTTGTTTCTTTTCCCATGACAGACACACAATTTCTCTTTTGGGCATTTCAACATACATTTTTTGTTGTGGCCTTCACTCTTGGCCAGCTACTGCATCTCTTACAAATCCTTATGACTGCCTTCACTGACAAGGATTAGATAGTGCCATTAACCCACAGTCAAGGACACTGTGTCACTTACTAGACTTTTTTTTTTTAATCAGACACCTTTGATCCCAAGTAATACTTACCAGCTGACATGTCACCAAGAATGTAAAGCATATTAAATAAAAGTCCCCAGTGGATAGTCCTCCCCAGCAAAACCTGCCCAGAAAGCTAGCTTACCCTGAGTGGTACAGGGTATGCAATCAAAAAGGGGGACAGAGACAGAGAAGGAGGATGGCAGTACAACAATGCAGTGCCAATTTTAAAGCACAAAATATAACACTTTGCAAAAGATGTACAAATTACATGTCAAAAATCCATCAGTTTGGGTCAGAAGAAAACAAACCAAGCTTTTTACTCCCTCTAGGGAATTTGAGAATACTCAATTCTCTTCCAAGAAGTGGAAATGGTGTAGGTTCCCTTTTGCAGCTTTGAAAATCATCAATCATAAGGTGTAGTCCGTTGTCATTCCTAAGTGCAAAATGACCTAAAACTTGCCACATAGTGGTTTTGGGGTTTTTTATCATTTGTTTGTTTTTCTGCTTAAAAATGGGACTGGCAGTACATTTCCAAAATATATGTTACCTGCTATTCCTCTTGTACACTTTGCAGAACTTCATCTGCATTCATTGTTTGGGAGGAAGAAAGCTCCTAGGTTTTAGAAAATGCCTTTTGCCTTCTTCAGTGATATTCCTGAAACATATGCCTGTGACCATTTCCTCTTTTCTCACTTGCAAGACAGAAAAAACCTTAACAGCCTACCTACCATATGACTATTTTAAAGAGGTTCTTGGTGACTTCACTATTTCCCCAGTTCTGTCACCTCCACTACCTCTTCTGAAGGTGAGATGCAAGTGGGACTAGAGAAATCTGAAGTATGCAAAGCTCCCCAAACACCCCCCAAACTAAGAAGCTGGTTCCCATCTCTCCTCTTAGTATACATATTGTCTTTCTTCTTTCATTATCTCACAGTTGGAGATGAAGTTCAAGCATATAAAGGGGCTGGAGCACCTTTCCTATGAGGACAGGCTGAGAGAGTTGGGACTGTTCAGCCTGGAGAAGAGGAGGCTCCGGGGAGACCTGATAGCGGTCTGCCAGTACCTCAAGGGGGCCTACAAGAAAGATGGGGAAAGAGTGTTGTGACAGGACAAGGGGTAATGGTTTCAAAATAGAGGGAGGGAGATTTAGATTGGATATTAGCAAAAAGTTCTTTACTGTGAGAGTGGTGGAGCACTGGAACAGGTTGCCCAGGGAGGTGGTGGATGCCCCATCCCTGGAGACGTTCAAGGCCAGGTTGGATGAGGCCCTGAGCAACCTGATCTAGTTGGGGGTGTCCCTTCTTCTTGCAGGGGGGTTGGACTGGATGACCTCTGGGGGTCCCTTCCAACTCTAGCCATTCTATGATTCTATGATTCTATATGGGACAAGCAGCTACTATTCTGTACAGGAAGTTTGTGTTTGGTTGTTGTTTTTTAAATAATAATGTAAAAGTGCATGATGACTTTACACTGAAAAAATAGGATGTTATGGGCAAAATTATGTCTACCAGATGATTTCAGTGGCCTGAGCAAACAACCTGGCCATCTCATGCACAAAATGACACTACCTCTGATAATAAGATAATCTACTGCCTTTTCCCCTCATTTCTTTCTCGGGCATTCTGTGTGTTCTTGGAACACATCCGGGAGCTGAAGTATGCTTACACTGTAACAGAACGCTTCTTTTTTACCCTTCCCATTCTTCATTTTATAACTTTCAAGCATAAGGATGCAAAAGGACAAACAGTCCAGCCCTCACCTTTACACACAACTGTGTCATATGAACATGGGAAGCTCTGTTTTGAAGTTCTGTCTTGTCGGAGTGAATTTGATCTACCACCCTGATTGGAACACCTCACACTTTGAGAAATAATTTGTGTTAATACCAGGAATAATGCAGTTCTTCAGGTGCCAATGCTGTCATTTATCTTAAGTTTTTCTTCAGCTTTCAGCTGCTACTCAAAGCCTTTTTATTATATGTGTGCATGTAGATAGAAATTTTTTTTTCTAATCTCAACCCTTCATTTCAAGTTAATGCATCCCTTCGGCCTCCTGGTTTATGATGTGCTCTCCATTTTGTCATAGTAGTCTTCGTCTCACCTATCCCAGTCTTAATCCATCTTTCTTGAACACAACTATGTTCTTCTTAATATTCTTCCTGAATGTATAATTTATGTACATATGAAGAGATAGCTAAAGGATTAGAAAGTTATACCAGTATCACCTGGTAATCCCCTGTAATACTAAGCACTGCTTTCTGAAGTTTGTGAGCTTCCTTCAACTCCCCAAAAGAAGCCAAATGAATTATTAATCATTGATAGAAACTAGAAACTCTTGCAAAAGTTTAGAAAGGGGGAAGTAGAAACCAATGTACACATTTTCAAAAAGCTTTGTGTGGTTTGGGAGTCAGCTGAGCATCAGATCTGAAATTACTACAGTTTAATAACAATCCTTGTTTTGTCATACAATATGTGATCATCATAGTGTGCTCACGACAGATTCAAGCAAAGAACACAGAGATTGCCTGTCTCTCAGTTACATAACTTATTTTCCTCAACAAGTGGGACTAAACATTAAAAAGGTAAATGTGGTAGGTAAGCCCTGGTTTCAAATCAAATTGCTGCTATCACAATTCATCTCAAGAAGAAGCAGATGGATCTGTTTACTAACAGACTCTCCACTAATCAACAAAAGGGAGAACGGAGCCATTGCTGCAGTAAGTGAAAAATAACCTGTATGCTGAAATAAAAGGTCTTATTGGGTTTTTTTTCACATAATATTTTGTAATGAAGATTGGAATTGCCATATGAATTCTAAAATAGAAGTCCTCAAGGCAAGAAAAGTGAAGGGAACAACATAATGTATGCCAATGACTAAAAAAATACAACCATTTCTCTGCAAACCACCTTTGGCTACAAAAACACACTATTTCCAAAGCTGGAGTTTTCTACATTCTACCTTAAGATAAGCAACAAAAATTAAAGTCATTATGAAACAATGATTTTCACTAGAGACTACTCAATGCAACCAGTGATTATTCAGACTCAAGTCCCATTCAAGCAGAATAAGTTTTTGATAGGTCTATGTAGTTGTTCAATTTTGATCACTTCCATCTTCCATGGGGAAGACATGATGGATTGGAACTGAACTGGAAATGGTCTCCCAGAAACCTTGAAATTAGACAGAAGTTCTCTCTGAACAGAATTTGTAGTACCTTTGTGTTGACAGGACTCAGATATCTCATAGGATTTCCATGTATAGATTAGAAAAATTGAGGAGAAAGAGGCACTACAAAAATAGCCAGACCTCTATCTGATTTTGACTTGGAAGTAGGGGCTGTGTATTTACAAATAACTAAAATCAGCTAAAGAACATTTTGTGTCTGTGAGACTAAGCACTGTGGTCAGGTGTACAAGCTTCTCTTCCAAGACAAAGTGGCTGTATCCAAACTGTTCAGTGAAAAACCTCTACTGGCCCACACTATATTTGCATATTATCTGGTAAAATGCTAACTGGCATGGCCAGAAGAATCATGCCAAGAACTCTATTAACTAAACATGGCCTCAGCACAGTGCTTAAGCTGCTTCCATATTTTACTTAATCATACTGACATCTAAAATGGCATCATTCACATATTTATCCCCATTAATACAATGGATTCAGCACTGAAGAACAACAAGTGAAGCTTGGGCTAAAATAAACCCAAAAATTAAAATAGAAAGAGGCACAGTAAATACTGTCTTAAAGGATGATCATGGCAGCACCACATTTCCTATTCACTGACAGCCTTTTGTAGTTACATAGTGCTATGGGAAGCATTAAAGAATAGTTCACTTTATCCAGTTCATTTTACTATTGTGTTTATATAGGTTTCCTCTTAAATTCGTGCCTCTGGAATACTGCCAAGGTCTACTTACCTCCTCTCTCACACCCTCCATTGCACCCAGTGAAATAATCTCAGAAATGTTTCCATCACATGTCAATCAGTACTCAGCTGCCACTAGACCAGTATTCCTGTTTCTGTATCTCCTGCATGTTTGTGAGGTTTTCTTTATACAAGCCAACATATACCCTTGCAGCAGTCAGCCAGTTTAACTGAGCCTTTAACACCAAATGTGCAAAGGGATCAACTACTTCCCTTCATCTCACCTTAATAAAGAGTCAATAAAAACAAAACATGTGATTGGAATCAAAGAACTCATGAATCCAGCTCATGAAAATGTCTTAAAGTAAATGTATCTGGCAGCAGTTTTCAGCAGTATAATCCACAACAAATATTTTAACCTCAGCTAACTAATGTTTCAAGCTCCACACAACAGGTGTCTTTCTGGCAAACATGGTGTGCTGGTATAGCAGAAATGGGAACGGTGAGGTGTTGTTGGGGAATGCATGGCTTCATGCTGCTCATTCTGGGAGGCTGACTGGAATGCATTAAAAATAGAGGCAGAAGGAGCAACAACTAGGTATTATTTCCTTATATTGTGCACAAAATATAAATAAACACAAGGAAAATAATAAAATCTGTTGGATGCTGAATTTCTCAGTAAGTGTTGGTTCATTTATGACACAGCCACAGAGAAAGTGCTCAGGTGGCTCAGGAGAGGGAGATACCTTGCTGGTGGGGGCTTAGAGTTGGTAACATGTATCAGGATCATCTCCTGAAAACCTCTATCATCCATTACATTACAGTGTGTCCTGCTTAGAGGAGCTTGGCTCTCCAGAAAGCATTAAGGAGAAATAAACTGAGGTAAGAAGAGAGCTATCCCAGCTTACTACTGCACTGGTAAAGAAAACTGCCTGAAGACCCAGAGAGGTTTAACTAGCTCCTCGGCAGCTGAGCCAATTCTTCATTTAACAGAGATTTCTATTTAACAGATGCTCATCATCAAGGTGTGATGAAGCTCAGCACTGAACATGGACCTCTGAAAATCATAAATTAAAATGTGGGCTGGACACAGCCCCTGACAATAAATCACTGTGGTCTCTCACTTCAGTATCAACCATATTATGGATTCTACTTAGCATTCCTCCTAGGAAATGGAGTAAAATTTTGCCAAGTCTCCAAACTCCAAAAGAATGGTGTTTTTCACATGACCAGGCTCTTCTGACTTTCTAGAACATTTGTTTTGACTGAAGGAGAAAATACTGACAGCCTGTGGACATTACCCACTTGATTGGGCAGAACCATCAGAGCAATCACTTGCTTTTGTTATAGAAACATTTGCAGTACCAGTTCCAGTTGGCTTCAGAGACTACACAATTTCAGACTCTTATCTGACATGGCTGTGTTGGCAGAGGTATTTACTTGAGACGTATTGAGAGATACAGATTCACAGAATCACAGAACTGTAGGGGCTGGAAGGGACCTCCAAAGATCATCGAGTCCAACCCCCCTGCCAAAGCAGGTTCCCTAGAGCAGGTCACACAGGTTGGTGCCCAGATGGGTCTTGAATATCTCCAGAGAAGGAGACTCCACAACCCCCCTGGGAAGCCTGTCCCAGGGCTCTGGCACCCTCACCATGAAGTTCTTTCTCACATTGGTGCAGAACCTCCTGTAGTCCAACTTCTGACCACGGGCCCTTGTCCTGTCCCCACGGGTAACTGAGAAGAGGTTGGACAGCTGCCTTTGTCTCCCACACTTCAGATATTTATAAATATTGATGACATTCCCTCTCAGTCTTCTCCAGGCTGAACAGCCCCAGCTCACTGAGCCTTTCCTCACAGGGGAGATACTCCAGCCTCTTAATCATCTTTGTGGCCTCTGCTGGACTCTCTCCAGGAGATCCTGTTCTGTACCGGGAAGCCCAGAACTGGACACAGGACTCCAGGTGAGGCCTGACCAGGGCAGAGTAGAGGGGGAGGATCACCTCCTTCAACCTACTGGCTACGCTCTTCTTAATGCACCCCAGGATCCCTTCAGCCTTCTTGGCCACCACAGGACACACTGCTGGCTCATGGCCAACCTGTCATCTACCAGGACCCCCAGGTCCTTCTCCACAGAGCTCCTCTCCAGCAGGTCATCCCCCAGCCTGTACTGATACCCACGGTTGTTCCTTCCCAGGTGAACACTGACCCTTACCTACAACAAAGGGGGTCATGTGGGATAATCCAGACAAGACGACAATCAAGAAAACAAAAATTAGAGAATAAGTTTCCCAATGCAGCAAATCAATCAATGACTATTGAGATTCCAGTTCTGCAAGGTTCTGGACTCTTCTTTGGAGAGCTGCATCTTAAATCTCTCTTAAATTATGTGAGTTGAGGTATCTGCCACCCTGAATTACTAAATCTAAATATACAGAAATCTTAACTCAAAAGAAAATATGCCTTTATCATTACATTTATGTTCTTGGCTAATTTTACTAGGAATTTCCCTTCAATAAGCACTTGAGTAAGTGTTCTGGAGAAGGAAATCATGAATACTGACTGAGCTGTCAGACTGTAAAAGCTGTCCTAAAAGCATAAATATAAAGCTGTTCATTTACTGGTTTTGACATAAATAATAATCAGGTTAAGCACTGAAGTATATGAGAGATCAAAACAATATAATGGCAGGCTATCAAAATAGTTACAGTCTTCCAAAACTGCCTCCTAGATTGAAATATGGAAGCTGAAAGATTGAATAAATATAAGTAGGTTTAATTGCTATTCAGTGATTTAATCCAAACACAAGCTCAATACTTAAAAGGGAATTAGCCTTGGTGAGGAAGTAGCCAGGAAGCTTTTTTGTGTATGAGGAGGGATCAGTATAGATTAAATCAATAATTTTACATGAGGATAATAATGGTGCAGAAGTCAAAAGAAGGTCAGATGCAAAAGGAAAGGCCAAAACTAAGGCCATTCTTATTAAAAGGTTGGTGAGAATATGTCCTATGAATTTGATGCCTTTATGACTGCTTCAGAGCTATCTGGGCAGATGTATCTTAAAATCAAAGAAATTAAAGAGGAGAAAACCACACTGAATACCACCTGCACAAGCTAAATATCTGAAAACTTCTGTTTGAATGAACTCTGCTCTGTAACACCAAAAAAACAGCTTTATTAATGTCCATGAGGGTAAAGTCACATCTGCAATTCATAACACACAAAACAACTGAATTCACTTTTATTTCTCCTTTGTTTTGATGAGTCTTTTCACCTCTCCTTGCCTGTCCATAACATGGAAACCCCAAAGTGATTTGAAGGAGCTATCTTCCATCACAGAAGATTTATCATCATCTGAAAGCTTTGTTTGGTAAGCTTACTTCCTCTGAAGTCAACTCATATCCCATCAGAGATTGTGGCTATCTACCAATTAAATATTAATCAATAATTAAGCAGGAAGTCAAATGTGTGACAAGGCCAGAGAGATGAGATTATTTATTAGATTAGATAAGAATTTAGCAGGGAAACAGAGTGATTAACACAATGACTAAGGAAGACAGGGAAACAGAAATTTTAAAATTGAGGGAAGAAGTAGTGGTGAAATCAGATATACAGGGCTAGAAGATTACCAACAAAGCAGCATATCGCTCCTGCTTTCACAGTTTTAGTAATGAATTTGAAGAATTAATTAGTGAATGAATAAGAAAGAAACGTCCCAATGAAGTTTGGTGGCAACATGGTAGGAAAACTGCCAACGAGCTGTGTAAAGGAATGATACTGAGCAGTGGAGTGATAAATATGGGAGTGAATGTAATAGCAAAGTGTGCAAGGTTATACAGGGCCCATAAGAATGATTATTCCTTCAAAGGTGTCATATCTCATATTTGAAACTACATAAGGAGGAAAAAGACCTGAGTAATCGTTATTATACAATCATGGGAGGACAGTGAGACGGTGTTATTTCAATAGGACAACAGACAAATGTGTAATGTGCAGGAGAGGCATTTCCCAGAGACAACCAGGAAAAAAAAGAGTTGCATTACTGTGGCATGATCAATGGCACTCTACTATCCATGGCCAAAACTCTAATCAGGCTCAGGGAAAAGGTGGCAGAAAGATCAGATATGTGAGTGTCTAACAGAATCAGTTCTCCTGGCGAGGACCATGGAGACAAATACACTGAAAAAACAGGTTTCTCCTACTTAGGTTTGATGTTATGTATAACAGGTCTATAGTGGTAGTAGATAGTTTGTAAGTCAGCCTCACAAACCAAATGAAAAAAATTATGTCTTTCAAAATTATTTGAAGGAAAGTACTGTTTATCAGATTTTTAAAAGCTGTTGTTTGACTACAAATGTGAATAATCCTGTAATTTTCTTCAAGTGTCTCAGTACCTGAAACTCAAGGTTAAATCTCCAGAGGACTCTAAGAGTTAGGTTCTTCTGAATGGCAGAAGAAACAGGATATGTGAACTTAACTCGCCTTTATTGATTTGCCTTCATAAATAATGCTCTCTTCCTCACCCAAGGCTTTTATTTTGGAGTTTAAACTCTGTCACTCTTTGAATATTAGGCTAGTGACCAGGTCTGGCTCTCCAGGCTGACATGAAAGCCTTAAAATTCATATTTTGAGACACACCATTCTTGTAGAGCCCATTGTGTATCTGTGTAGTATTTTGTGTTGACCATCAGAAAAATACTGCTGGTGGTCAAGAAATCCTGTTCAATTCTTAAAATATTTCTTAACAGGATGCTAGCACAGGCTCAACTTAGGTCACCAGCATAAGATACTCCTTTCTGTCACCCATGTCTCCTGGGTGAAAAGGAAATAAATGAATAGTAGGGATAAAGCATGTACTTTAAATTTGAAAGGTCCCTAAGAACGACTCATGATGGGTTTTTTTTCCAGTTTGTCTTAGTTTTATAAAATTTCAATCAGGATATTAAATTAGGTAATGAACCAATTTGTATAAAAGATTGTCCTTATCTGAATAACCACTTTCATTACACTTAATTTTCCAACCTTCCCAGATTCCTTAGTTCAGAACTGGGAAAGACTGTTTGTTTATGATGGTACGTCTCTACAGCACCGAGAAATGATTTTTTTTGAGCTTAGCTGGTTTTACTCATTGAGCTTCTTGGGGGCAATTCTTGAATTTTTGGATCTGACCTAGGATTTTTCTCGTGAAATCTAGCAGGTTACACAACTCCTGGAGATTTCAAGTGCCTGCACTCTAAACAGGCAGCTTCAGCACCGCTACACTCTTTGTCTCACATGGAGACAATCTTTCCATTTTGTATTTACTAGCCTCTCAAATCATTTCTGTGTGATTAAATTGATTAAGAAAACTATGGTAATACAATTAGACCATAATTGCAGTCACATTTCACCATGTTGGAAGAAACATTTTCTTCACTAGACACAACACAAACAGATTCTAGGCTCAATTGTGGGGTCTTTTGGTTATACTGCTGGCCACAAAACTCTACAGTTATTTTTCTTCCAAACACACGATACTCTGGTGCATGCTTTGAGTGTTCTCATTCTCTTTTCCTGTTCTGGTTAATGCTCTTACATTCATGAGACAGGAAATGAATGAAGACAATATGAAGGAAGTCTACAAGTCCATGTATAGTGCAGAGAAAGTGAACAGAACCACCTTTCACCCTTCAGCATGAGACAAGCTACAGAACATCCAAAACCAAACAAATGGAAGTATGTTTTTATCACCCAACATCCACTCTTCCTAGTGAACCTCACCACCACAGAACTCTCTGGAAGATTACTGTCATCCATTCTAGAACAGACAGGGCAACCTCACAAATATTATGTCTACCAATGATTATTCAAATGAATAGTGTGACTTGACATCCCTGTCTGCTTGCCAGAAGTTGTTATGCCAGAGGAAGAAGAGCCAATCCACAGTTTTCTTGCTCCTCATGTTTTTCCCATAAGCATCCACTACTTGCCACACTGAGGGATGAGATACGAGGCTTTCAGAGTTCTGAGATGTGCATGCACAAGTGGCTAATTTTCTTTTTAGAAGAGATTAATGTAAATGTTAAAAATGGAAATGTCACAATTGATTTTCGTACCTCAGAATAACCAGTTTTCAGGAACTGGAAACCAATTCAATAAAAATGTAGAAAACATTTTCACCGTCAGGAAATCACCTGTCCAAGAACTACTTTAGGGAGACAACCCTCATGTCCAACTACTCTTATATTAAAAACAAATGTTCTGTGGTATTGAAAGCATTTCAACACACAGCTCATACACCTTATCTAGAGGTAATTTCTAACAGATTCCCACTTACTCTGCAAACATCAGTTTCCAGGCACTCACTTGCTTACCCCAAGAGGAATTTCATGAGTGATCTAAAATCAGTTCAAACAAAATTCACCTTTCAATCACTTTACACCCCAGAAAACTGATAGAGACTGTGATGAAGGTTTAAGCATACTGTTTACAATGTGTTGCACCTCTTTTCACATTTATGTATAGTGTATCCATATCTCTCTTTTTAAAGGAAAAATATGTAGTTTGAAATCTAAAGTTTACAAACTATTTCCTTTGTCATTCAAGTACTCACAAGAGAAAAAAAAACCCTAAGAACTGGTATAATGGGGCATTAAGTACTCACCTCTGGTATTTCTAAGAGCAAGCAGGCTACTTCAGCAGCCAAGAGCATGTAATTTCCAGAACTTTGTATGCATAATCTAGTGTTATGCACACTGTAAAATACTGAAGAACAAATTATGCTTGCACTGCTGCAGTTTTGCTATGATTTGAAAGGCCAATACAAAGCTCTAGAAGTCTCCTGTGAAAGTGAGAACATACTCTAAAAATTTTGAGTTACTCCAAATAGAAATTTTTTGTTCCTGCTCCAAATATTAACAGAAATATTTCTATCAATAAACATCTGCTAAGGTTCCATTTCTGCACTTACATCGTTTAAATAGTGCATGTGCTTTATAATTTCACAATCAAAAAAGACAAAACATAGAGGCAGAGAGTGTCTGGAAATGCTCAATACCCAGCCATTCCCATTGCAGATGATGTTTTTAGAAGATATTTGACAATCAAGGCTGATGGTTTGAGTACATAAACATGGATTAAGAAGCATGGCTTTGACCCCTAATGGGAGGTTATCTTTGCAGTCAGAAAACAGAGAACATTTTCTGTTTCTTTTTTTTTTTAATCCCTACAACTAAACTTCTGCCTTTAACTTGCGGTAAACTTCTCCAGGGCTCATCTTGCAGCCAGCACATTCACAGCTGGAAGCCATTCATTCAGACAATAGTTAACAATTTGTTGATGCTAAAAGGGGTCTAAACAAGCAATTTTGGCTTTACATGTAGACTCAATGTTTTAAAGAGACGCTTTGGACTGGATTTAGGCACAGAGGCAATCCTGGAAGCATATTTACATCATGAAATGGAGTGCAGCACAGTGATCCCTAAACCAGCAGGGATCCAAGAGATGAGTTCATGAAGCAGGGGAGAGCGCAGCACAGAAGTAGATCAAGCAGAAGAGTTACCTGCATTATGACCTCTGCATGTTGCAGGACAGAGTTGCCACACCAGGCCATGCAGCACTTATCCATCCAGAACTAACAAGAGCTGATTCTCCACTCACAAACGTACACATGCTTGAAGACAAACAGAAAATTACAGCTCAGTTATCTCCTGCCAGTGATTGTCTCCAGATTTCTAAACCACTCCATTTCCACTCTCCAGTGATTTTAAAGCATACCTTCCACTCAAAAAAAAAGTTGTGCAGAGCCACAGCACAAACCAGCAATCCAGAGGTCCCTCTAAAACACTTAACTTGACTGTGAAAAGCTCATCACAAAAAGTCTGAACTTGTCACATTGCTCAAAACACATTTAGGACTTTATCAGCCTCACCAAAGAAAGTGTGGAATTGGGACACCATTTAGGAAGCAAAGGACACCACCTGCACAAACCAGAAGCTAGAGAAATGAATGGTGATCTAAAAGAGATACTGCTCACAATACAGAAACAGAAAGTTTGGGTCTCTAGGCCCTGGACTAGAAGAAGCCTGACATGCTTTACATTAACTCCAACAAGGCCAACCCTGTCTGAGGGTTCCCAGGTGCAGTAAGATGCAAAACTGATTCATTAGTCAGAGAATCTGATTAATAACTCATCTTGGGTTGCCAGGTTTTGCAAATCCCTGCTTCTGTTAGTGGCTCCTATCAGTGTCGCTCTGTGTTATCTACCTTTTCCTGTGCACTCTGAGGACTCCACGTGTTTGATTTACAACCGCTGAGATGGTGGCTTAAGGGCAATGCAGCTCCACACAGTGAAGATGATCCCAGAGCTGGCCTCAAAGGGACTGACGTGTCTCAGAGGGCAGGGAAGCACAGTGCAATCTTTTCCCAGATCCCACAGACAGCAGACACAACAGCACTGAGTTGATATCATCCAGGCTAACAAAGAACCTCTCAGCATGTATCATAAACACAACTGCACCATGAGGATCTTATAGCTGAACAGTGTCCCCTCACCCTACTGCCGGTCACAGCTACGCCGTGTGCTACAGCATTTCACACTACTCCAAGCTGCCCAACCCAACTGGTCATATTTGGAATGCAGAGATGTTTGGTTTCCCCCTTCTCCTTCCCAACAACTTAAAAGACAGTTAACTACAGAGGCAGCTGGAGATAGCTGGAGAGCATAAACAGGGAGGTGAAGCGAGGAAAGAGAGGAAAACCTTAAACAGGTTTTATCATTAAAGAAAATAGTGGGTTTAGAGAGATCATAATATCACTGGAAGTTTTTACATTGGCCACAGAGGACTTTCAAAGAGACTACCTGAACAACCAGTCACATGCTGTCCCCTGCTCAAACTTCTCTGGCCCTGTTTGAAGCCAGGAGTTGGGACTTGATGTTCCTGATGGGTCCCTTCCAACTCAGGAGATTCTATGACTCTAACCTTGAAATTAAGCTGAAAATAACACTTCTTAACATTCAAGTCTGCATTGATTCTATATCAATGAATCTCAAAAATAAAAAATATGTGGCAAAGCCTCCACCATCTCCATGTCAATTTTAATGATATGAAGGTTGGCACAATTATCGCATAAAATCATAAACAGAGACAAATTATGTTTAAACAGCACAACTAAAGGTTGATTGAAATGTTAAAGATCAGGAGTGGTAATACATAATTAGCCATGATTGAATCACTTAAGACTAACTGTTGGTGCATAGAATCTCACAGGAATGGGCTGTAATTTTGTAGGTTATTGGTATTTTTCTAAGTACTTCCCTGAATTTCTGTTCTTACTGAGAGGTTTTACCTGTAGTTACAGTTTCTGCAATAACACCATTCATTTCAAGCACTATGTTTGATCCCAGACTTCAAAATAACTGCACACTTCTCAGGTAATGAAAGCAAGTTCAGACTAAAATTATCTTCTGGAGTACTTGGAATGTACCTGGTATCTAATTATGTGCAAATGACCATTAATTATGGGGAGAAAAAAAACCCAGCAGTTACATATAAGCTTTTAGATTTGTAAAGTTATGGAACTTTCCTTAGTAAAACTTTGATATGTAGTGTTTTTCTTTCTTTAAAAATGTTTAATTTTCTAATCTTCCTGTGTTACTGTATCAGCTGAGCAAATTTTTAAAAAATATTAATATGAAAAAACAGATTTCTCTATGCCTTTTTTGTTTTAATAAATACAGTTTTAGTATTCTTTATATTTTTATTTCCTAAGCACAATTTCAGGCACAGAAAAAAAAATTGGGAAACATTTGTCGTCAATGAAAAAAGAAAAGCAACATTTGAAAGAGGAAAGAGAAAGTGTCAATTAAGGTAAGGATTTTACACAGCATCTCATTAACTTGGGTACGGGGTTGTTTTTCTCTAATTCCCCACATAAAACATTGTCTGTAAAAATCAGATTGCTAAGGTATCACAAATGATATTCCCCAAAACTGCAGGAAAAATTTGCTTTGTATTATTAGTCCCAAGTGATAACCAGAATAAAAAAATAATATAAAGAAAAAGTGAAAGCTCTAATAAAAAAAATGTACATGTGCAGTAGAATCCAATAGAGGATTGTGGACCACAAGGTAATATTCTCTTATGAGCATAAAACATTATTTTCTTGGAGAAAAAAAAATGGTTCTTCTATCTCAAATTTTACATAATGCTTTTATTTTAAAGCTGTCAATGGAAGTTGCTAAAGGGAATATTTATCTTGCAGTATTATTGTATATGCTCTCTTTTTTTGCTATGTGATCAGATTTTACAAAAGCTCTTCTCCAAAACAAAGTTATGCTGTGCACATCTAACAGACATTAACAGTCACATACAGAGGAATACCTGCATTCTTGGTCTGAAGTGCTGAGACAATATGGGGCCATATACACATCTGGAAAGTCACAAGCTATTCCCACTCAGATCATGGAAGGAAATAGCCAATTCTCATAAAAATACTAGATGGTACTCCCACAAACACTGAAATTATTTTAGCATGCATTACGAAAGAAAAAGGAAATTCCTATTTTTTGACTGCATTCATAGTAAGGTAATTGCAGAATATGGTATATATTCTAAAACAGCTTTAGTAACCCAGAGGAATAAAATATAGTCATCTCCAAAAAAACATTACCTTAGATTCTGCAAAGGAGTCACAGTCTATAGGAGAAATCCACATCTACTCAGCAACTGATCAGAACATCAGTCTCCATCACTTGTCTAATAAAGGTGTGGTTGGACCCACTGAACTTCCTCACCTGAAGAAGGGACTTCTAGCTCTGAAACTTAAATTAATACAGAACAATTAACAGCTGAAGAACTTTCAGTATTTCCTCTTAACTACATAACTTCCAGTACACGGAAGTGGCCTGGTGACATGTTTTCTGAACATTTTCTTTCCTGCCCTCTTTTTCATAATCAGAGCAACTGTAAGGAAGAAATGCTTTGTATCATCTAAGAACAGCACCAGAAATCTCTGTTTTTTACCTCCTAAGAGGAATGTACAATGTGATTTGCATTTTCCTGCTTAAATCATATATTTGGCACAAATTCAAAGTGTGGATCGATGTGGATCCCTAAGCAAGGGAATGCTGGGATAGCCACAGTCACGATGTGCTTCCACACACACACACCCTCCAGGTCACACAGATGCTTTTTCAGAGCTCAGAAGCAGGCTCCATGTGGAGGCTCCTCGTGCTCGAAGTGAGCTTTTGGGAACTGACCTGAGGCTTCACTGACTGCAAGAAAAGCCCATCTGGTCCCAAGAAGTGCCCCTGAAAGGCCAGGTAGGTCTTTAAAAGAATCATGCTCAAGAGTGAGAGACATTCTCCAATGAAACAAGGCTAATTCTGCTCCTTGTTACTCTCAGAAAACATCTTGAGGAGTTTTTGTCCTCTCCATGTTTGCCCTCATCACACACCCTTTTCCAACGTACCATTCAACCTGATATCCCCCCCATGCAAAAGCTCCTTTTTTCAAGTAACTACAAGAATCTAAGCAGTTCTCTGTGCTCATCTATGTCCAGAGCTACATCTTCTAAATGATTGTGATCCCATTTCAATCCATAATTTAGTAAGGTAACTAACCTTCTTTCATAGTAAAGTTGCACCTTTAAGAGACTGTATGATGTTGGCCCAAAGGCCAACGGTAAAGAGCAATGATATGTCTACTCACATCCAAGTCTTCTGCCATTTTATGATGATATTTTAAAACATATTCATAAACCCACTTACAGATCCATTTTCAGGGTTGCTGGATGGTGAGCAGAAAACACTCTCTTTTGCTTGACATTCCCAGAGTCTTTGAAATATGTAGCTTATTTACTGGGTGTTGGGGCTGGATTTTGTTGTTCACTACTGATCACTGTTCACATATATGTCTTCCAAACTTATTGTCCATCCTTATTTTTTATCTGCTTCAGACTGCTGTGCTTCTGCTAGGCCTATATAAAACAAAAAAAGAGAGATAAAGGCAATGTTTTCCTTCATGCATGGCATCTCAGAAAATGAATTGTAGCACCACACATTGTTAGATGTGCAGGTAATGATGTATTCCCCCTGCCAAACTCTTCACAGATAATAAAAATTACATGCTTGTTGCAGACACACTAATTATGTGCAGTTATAGACAAAAAAAAATTGAATCCTTTCCTGAGGTGCAGATTAGTTTGTATTGAATGCTGCCTTTGGCGAGGCGTTCGAGAATTTTATTTTCATTTTCTTAGCAGCAAATTAGAAATATATTTGAAAACTATTAAATTTGAAATACAGCCAGTGAAGCTGATGAATTAAATTGATAGTGGAGTTTCTCCCCAATCTATTTCTGACTGAAAGGAAGGAAATGATTTCGTTGGCTCGCATAACGGGAGTTCAGTGTTTCACATAACAAGAGTATCTAGAGATGACAGACAAGACCAGGACTGTGCCAGCTGCTGCACAAACACGTGTAACTACAGTTCCTTTCCAACAGCTCAATAAGAAGTGACTTTGTGTATACCATTTCTTTCACTATTAATAGAAAAGGAACATCCAGGGGGAAGGGGGGTTGGAGAAAGCCACGGCCAGAAGAGGATAGGCCTCTGTCAAGGTGATATTTCTAAATAAGCCCTGAGAAACGCAGGCACATGGTCACAGGTTGTGAGCCGACTCCTGTCTGTCCTCGGCGTTGCAGAGGACATTATTATCACGGATTCCTCCAGGCAGAGAGCTGCCTGCAGAAGTCTGAGCTTCCAGGTTTCCAGTCTGCTGAGCCAGATTTATTCAGCTGACAATAGACATGTGTTTCTAATTGGCTTGGCCTGGATTTGGGATTGTGGCATGGCACTGACAAAAAAATATCAGTAACAATCTTCAGAAAAATCCTTTCCAAGCTATGAAAAAGTCCAGAAACTGGATCAAACCACTAGGAACTCCCCTATCTTTTAAAAAGAAAGATCTCTGTTGTGCATCTCAGAAACATGTGGCTTAATTAGGAGAAAAAATGCCATGGAACTCTAGTTGAAGGGAATGTCCTCTGTGAGTGTTCCTATTAGTAGCTGTAGCTACAAGAAACAGAAAATAAAAGTGGAAGCACCATTAAAACATTTAAAAATAACCATAACCATCATCCATTCAGTGCTGGAAGATTTGTCCTGCACATGAAAAAAGAGAAAGGCTTGCTGCCACAAAAATCAATCAAGGAATATTTCCGTCCTTTACTTTGTGTCAAGACAGCGGCTTGGAGCCCTGGCCCATGTCCGAAGCCTCTGTCCTCAGTCTGCAGCACTGCTAAACTCTGCCACTCCTATACAATCACCATGACAGAGCATTGTTTCCCACCCTTCTTCTGGCAAAAGGCATTTTACAAAAGAAATTCTACAAAATCCAGCATGTGGGAAGGGCACCAGAGATCTCCAGGCAGACAGGAAGGGGCAGTGGATGGGGCAGGAGAGGTGACAGCGCTGAAGTTAACAAGTTGCTCAAGACCTAACAGGTAACTCTGGGGTCCAGTGGGACACCACGCAGCCTTAGCAGCTCGTGTTCAGAAGCCAAACAGACACTAAGGCACCTTCCCCATCTACATCTGGCCAAGACTATTCAGGCTATGCTAAACACAAGGATTTCTGTGTCTACATCCGAGTTCACCACAACTCCCCATTTGCAGGGAGAGGCGCGGAGAAAGGCCAGAACCATCTGCATGGTCAGCAGCAGCTCATCCTCTCTTTTACCAAATCCCCTCTACAAAGTAAAGATCAGCTGAGGAAACAAAGTCTAGCTATGATAATATGAAGCAAGTTCTTGTTTTCCTTTTATTCTGTTGTCCACAGAGCCACTACCAGCAGCAACACAGCTGAAGCAGTCAGCAGAGAGAACAACATTTGTCCTTGTGTTCACCCACACAGTTTAAAGGAAAAGATGTATCTGTTGTCCCTTTCCTTGCCTCGTGCATTGATGCATGTTCATTTTATTCTTTCTGTTACTACAACTTCCTTCCCTTCATAATATTGCTGGCAATGCCTGTAAGGCAGATCAGTCACTCTGTGCAGAAAAAGATTTCATTTGCAATTCCTATTATCATACTCAGAAAATCCAACGACAAAACTCTTAAAGATAAATTCATCGTTAATTATACTTACTCTATAAACAGATCGTCAATTAGTACATGTAATTTAGATTACAAGAAAAAATAATGAGAAAGCATTGCTTAGTCAATAAACAGAACTATATGTTGGGCTGTAAAGCACTTTCATCTGTTGGAAGAGTATTAAAGAAACTGGCACTCCACAACACAATTAACTTCCAAACACAAATTAAACTTAGACACAGCAAAGTTCTCCAGGGGGAGAGCGCAATCACCATTTGCTGAGATGCTTTTCCTCCCTTCTGCTCTGAACTCCCTTATTGCCTTGATTTTCTTTCTTCACAAGACTCAAGTGTTAGGGAAAGTTTCCATTATGTGGCAAGGACAATGGCATGATTATAGTTAGAGTACTTTCAAAACCCTCAAGTGAAAACATGTTAAAAAATAAACACAGTGAACAACAACTTCTCTATTCCTTACTCAGTTGGCTTAACAGGGTTCAAAATCTGCAGCTAGAGCTACGGTTTGTTAATTGACTGTATCTCCACAACCTCCTCTGAGCCAAACACCAGTGCTACGGAAGTATGAATACAGCCAAGATGACAAAAGCCAATATGTAAATGTATCTGAAGAAAACTGGTTTGGCTAAACATTTCTCATGCCTTTCTCTGTTGTTACGTAAGTGAAAATTGCCAAAGCTTGTCCAGGCAAAGAAATGCTATACATTAGGGATTTATAGGAAGTTATAGCGAGCAGGTTTTTTTCTAGCAAATCATTTGGTGAGTTTTGCTTTTTAGACATCCAAGTTACTCAGCTTCACCTTGAATTTAATAAGATACACATATAGCACACTTGTTTGGTCAGACATCCTTCCCTTCCAGCCTTCTCTGTTTACTTGTAACACAAGATAACTACCCTTATCAGAAAGGTACTAATGAGGACAAATATTAACTTAAATCTCTATAAAACTGGTAGAAAATAAATCAAAAGACATTTGCAGCATGACCCTAGAAAGGAAGGCTTCAGAGATGAATGAGGAGCAAAAACCTGATAATAAATGCAATGCATTTACAACCCCCTTAAAAGCCCGTTAGAGCTAAGCAAGCCAGGGTTACAGCTTTGTTTCAGCACCATTCTGAGGCACAATGAGGTAGCCCACATAAAAGGGCTGTAGCAAGTTCTCATGATCTGCCATGTATTTATTGATTACTAAGAAAGTAAGATGATAAAAGGGATTAATTCCTAATTTGCATATTCTACTAATAAAGTGGCAAGGTCTTGTGGAACAAACACAACAGCTGCAAATTATGTAATTACGTATCTGTATGCAAATTTGCAGACATCTCATAAAATGTTGGAATACTATCTGCAATGCTAAATAAGTGCTTTTTATTGCTTTTGCATAATTCCTACACATGATCCCATGCCAGATGTCATTGTAGCTTGCAAAACCTTTATTGTCAGGTTAGCTGAGATAGCACTCAGTAACATTCCTCAATAAAAATCCTATTTTTAATTAAATTACCTGCAATGTCTCCATAATTTCTCATTATCTTACTGTCCAAATTATTTGGCTGATTTCTATTTTCAAATTGCACGACTGAATCATAACTTTCAAAAGCATCTTTCAACTAGTGGCACTGTTGAATAATTCAGATTGTAACTATTATGTTCAGTGTATAAGTTGAAAGTCAGGACTGTATTTCCTCCTTAAGCCATTCTTATGAAAGACCGAGTTTGAACAATGTCTTCCACATACATTTCCTGATCCTAGGCCAAATGACTGAGCAGAGAGGCCAAAGAAAAAACAGTGGCAAGAAGAAACAAACAAGAAAATCAACTATTTCTTCCTCTGAAAAAGCAACTATGAGTTTGTTACTTGTAGTAGGACACAATCCAATAAAGAATAAATAGAGCAAAAAACCAAGCACTTCATCTCTAACAAAGTCTCATTAAAACAAGCTTAGTAAAAACTTTATGATGCCCGTGATTTAAATCACTGCTCTACAACACTGAGAGCCATGAAGCGACAGCCGACCTTTCCCAGGCAGTTGTGCTGGCCATTCTTTTCTGAATGAACTAATTTGTCTTCTGCAGCAGAAGGATACTCTATTACATGTCTTCCCATCCCAACTAGGTATATCAACACACCCATCAAAGACCTTGGCCTTGAGTGAGCAATATACTCTACAGGCAGGATCTTACCACGAACTATGAAATCACACTTCTCCATGAAATAAATATTATTATAGATGAACCATGAAATCACACTTGTCCATGAAATAAATAAATATTATTATATATGAACCATAAAATCACACTTCTCCATGACATAAATAAATACTAGTATAGGATTCCCATGAAGCTGAATCTTCAAAAATACCTGGTTATATGGAGTTTACAACACCATTTACTGATGGAAGCACTTTTTGATAAAGCACATAAAATTGTACTTTGCACAAACTAGTCATAGTACCTTATCTGTCTCAGAATACATCTGGGACCACAGATCAAGCTTTAGCCTTTTTTCCATCTTCCACTTGATGATACTTTCCATCTAAATGACTAGTTGTGAGATACAGAAGTGTCAGTTTCAAATCAGAAAGGCTGCTGAGGTCAAATCGAACTGTAGTTATAACATCATCCAATTGTACTTCACCAATAAGTGAAGTAGTGGAGTAGTAGTAGTGGAGTCCACACCAATTGTCCTGTAGAAGAAGTCAAGTCTCCCTATGGCTTGGATTTGGGAGCATTAACCTCATTCCATGGGTTTAATGTTAGGATTAAAATACATAAAGGTTCATGAGCTGTTTTCCAGGCAGTCAGATGTTACTATTCAAGAGTGTGCAAAGCCAGTGATCTGTACCACAGCAGAGTATAACGAACGACTGCCTATTCACTACTTCACTCCTGGGTATCTACAACAGATACCAAGACATAGTGATACACTCAACACCTACAGAATCCCAAGGGAATATGTCCATTAGAGGTCAGGTAAAAAGAGTCTTCCAGAATGACTCAAATTCTGAGGAAAAAAATAGAAGAAGTCATCAGAAATGGTCACTGAAGCATCACTTCTAGATGTACTACTATCACACGTTATTACAATACTAGAATCACGATTAGAGCCATGGATCACTAAAATAACGAATAAACCATATGAGTTGCAAATTAACTCGAGTTTTAAAAATGTTTGCATAGCACTGGCATAGTTCTGTTCCACAAAAATCTTTGCAAGATAAAAATAATGACATGTGCAAATACCAAGTGCAAATAGTAGAACGCTACAGACGTGTTCCTGAAATCAGAGATGTCAAATTTTTTCATTTCTATCTTTATATGGTGCATTCTCATTTTATTTAACTGCATGGCTATTAAATCTAACTAGTCATGATTAGAGCTACTTTAATTGGATGAAAACATGTTACTCAAGACAATTTTTTAAAACTCTATTCACTGTTTCTTACATCCCAATTTAAAATTGCTAGATTACCAGACCAGAGACTTACGTTTTTGGATGGTTCTAAACGAAAATTCATTGTCTCCATGGATTCTCAATACAGATATCCTGCTACTGGTCTATATTAAAATGGTTCACTTCTTAGCAGTTCTACCAAACTTCTCCTCCTTCACTCTTTTTCAGTGTCTATGCAGACTGTACTACAGTTGTTTCCAAACAAGTGCACATGGAGTATATATAAATGATGTAGCAAGGCAAATCAGTGGTAATAATAAACTACTGAAATTACAGTATCAAACCAAGTTAGTTAAGAAAACATGATTTAACTAACAGATACTCAATTTCTGTATTCCTGAAAATCAAGTTACATATTTGAGAGTAACTAAAGTCCAAATATGGACTTAACTATATAATTGTAGGCAATCAAGTCTTAAGCTATTGTTCCAAATGTAAATCATAGCTTGATCTTGATTCACTTACTTTCACAGAATAAAAGGATGTCAGAAAATGGAAGAGACCTCAAAAGATCATCTAGTCCAACCCCTTGCCTGAGCAGGATCATCTAGAGTAGATCACACAGGAACATGTCCAGACTGGTTTTGAATATCTCCAGAGAAGAAGACTCACCAACTTCCATTGTAGAGGGCTCCATTACCCTCACGGTGAAAATGTTTATCCTTATATAAAGGACAGAACTTCCTATATTCCAGCTTGGACCCATTTCCCCTTGTCCTATCTCTGGCCATCAAAGAGAAGAGCCTGGATCCATCCTCCTGACACTCACCCTTTACATATTTATAAACATTAATGAGATCACCCCTCAGTCTCCTCTTCTCCAAGCTGAAGAGACACAGCTCCCTCAGCCTGTCCT
>VXBZ01010124.1:583703-596117 GCA_013399135.1 Heliornis fulica
TATATATATAAATACTTTCAGTCACATCAATTCTACTACTACTTTGCCAAAAGGCCCATTATACACTGTAATGCAGATAACATTAACATACTGGTTCTCACTGTCACCCATGTGTTTGTTACCTAAGGCAAGGCTTCCAGTCACTGGTCTTTTGATCTTGCCAGCAATATCACAGAAATTTTTGTGTATGCACAAACTCTTTCCTCTTCATTTCCCAAAAAAACCCAAATTAACATAAATCTACAACATTCCTTACCCAGTAACTTTGTTTTCTTTACCAAGTACCTTGTTTCCAACAAAAGCAGCTATTGTTTGCCAGGAACATTTGCAGTGAGTCTAAATGATTTGGGCACACATTCCTTGAGCTGTGAAAATAAATATTTTGGGGATGGTTCTGGCTGATCTCATAAAGTAAAACACTTTGAAACATTTGTTAAAGTTTAAAATGAGATATTGGATATACTCTCTTTCTGCTTAAAAAAAAAAAGAATCAGATTATTTTAGATGAAGCTGAATTCTGAAGCATAAGTAGGTATGTCTTATTTTGACAAAATTGATTTGAATCACATATGCTTTCCCTATTCATTTATTGGAAGAAACCTCCCAAAAAACTACAATTCAAGAGGCTGAAGTCAATCAGGCAGTTTGCATAAAGGTAAGCTTGTTTCTTAAAAAAAAACCAAACAAAACCAAAACCCCCAAAACCCCAACCAACCAACCAAAAAAAATCCAAAACCAAAAAAAAAACCCCACAAAACAAACACGCCAAACCACAAACCCAAACCCAATTGGATTCCCACAGGTCCTATTATAAATTAGCAGGGTTTGAACAGTTCATTTCTTTTATCACATCTGAAAATGCCATCTGAAGTTGTCATAGGTGTGCTAAAAGATAAGAAATATCACCAAAGCAATCTCAAGTGGTAAGGAATTTCAGAGTATCAAGATCAAAAGAACAAATTAATTTTTGCTACTGCTCAGATGGTTCCCAGCAAGTTGGCTCCAGGAACTATTTGCTCCTTTGAGAACATTGTGTTCTATTTACTTCTTCTTAGCAAGAAAAATTCCCATTTAGTAGTGTTGTTAAAAGTATAGCCAAGAAAAAATATGAATTATTCATGAGTAAGCTTCATATAATCAGTTGATAAATCTAAGGGTTATTGAAATTCCCAGGATTAACACAAGCCAGCTGATAATACTTTGAGACTACTCGTTCCTGCAGCAAAATTTTGCCCTTTTATTAAAAAGAGAAAAGTTTACATTTTTAATACTTCAAGACTTGTATGTCCAGTAGTCTGGCCATCTGTAACAGTTTAAAAACAGCACCCCAGGAAGAAGGGAACTGGAATAGGAACTGAGAAGATACAGAAACCTGATGACCATGTCTACCACAAGACATGAACATCTTATTTCTATAAACATAAAACAATAAAAAATAAGACTAAAATTCAGGAGACCCAAGTATGGGTGAAGCTCGAATTGCATTGAAAAGGATGAACCTGAATTGTTAGTTAAGACTCCAGGAAGGAAGGTCCTGTCATAACACAGTGAAGGAAAAGCTAAGGGGAAGCAGCAAAGTTCTGTTGGATTAGCAGAGAAGATCTTCATTTTAATATGGATCTCTGTAGTACAGTACTCAGAAATTCAGACAGCCTTGCCCCAAAGCCTTACACAGTAAAAACACTTGAAGACTCAGCAATAAGGCAGACATGGCATGAAATACTGCACACAGTGTGAGGCTGAGGGTATATTCCTAATTTTCCAGTGAAGTCTGCAAAATTGGAAATTGAAAAACATAAGTTTATGAGGAATTAGGATATAAACCAAGGTTTCCTTTTTTTTTTCTTTAAAGAAAGGTACCACTTGGCCATTTTTATCTCCCTAAAAACGTAGGTAACATTAGGAACACTGATGTTTTAATATGGAGGTCAAATAAGGCCAAGGAGAGCCCTGGGATTTTTTTCAACTTTAAGACATGAAAAGAAGCCCCACTATATGACTAAAAGTGAAAGATACTCCCAGCTGTTTTTTAAAAGCTTCCAAAAATAAACCTGACTCAGGCAGTGTTAATAGGGTCAGAATTTCCATGCCAAGCAGCGATACCAAAGGGACTGAAGAGCAGTGATGCTGTTCTAGTGTACTAATAAAGACTTGTCTCCTTAGATTTTTATAAAAGCCCAGGCATCCAGTTCTTCAGCCTTTGTGTCCACATACTCACAGGAGTCCTCAGCTGCGAGCAGGACAACTTGCATAGCAGAACCATAAGTAATAGTAGCACAGATGAACTCTATGAGAAGATCTGCCAGCCATCTAGCCTTTTCTCATATAGATTTTCTACTATATAGTACTTGAAGCCGTGGAACTGACAGTCCTGTGCTGCAAGGCTTTGGAAAGGCTTTGGAAAAAAGCATACTTATAAAGTTCAGGGATCTGATATATCCTTCTGATTTTACTGTAAGGAGGTTATTTGCATTGTTTCATAAATCTGGTTCATTGCTTGGTCTTTCTATAAGTCTGACAGACATCATGGCTTCATACTTCATGTCTCCTTTATACCTTCCATATACTTCAGGACAGCAAGTCCTGACTTCTATCCGTAGTTTCCTGAATATGTCATGGTAATTTTAAGCCACTTTTGTTCAAATAAAAGAACTAAGATGAAAGACATATACAAAAATCATTTATCTTCAAGCTGAAAATACTGTTCAAATAATTCCTTAACTGCTCCTGCACTTCATTCATTCTGTAAAGCAATTTTCTTCAGTTTGTTACGTGAGCGATACGGGAACAGGCTTTCCATTTGCACTTCTAATGGTTTCCAAGAAGATCTGACCCACCATTCTTCCAGCTCAAAGTCAGATAGTTTTTGTCTCAAGGTCTTTTGGCTCGTTAATTTGTTATTATGTTGAAGTCAAATCCATTATGGGATACAGGCAGGGACGTTTCTTCTGCTGTGCCTTTCAGCTTTCTCTTTGCTGGTGTAGTTCCTGAGAGCAAAAGCCACTTTTGAACGAGTTCTCTGCGTCAGTAAAACTCCCAGCCAGTCAAAATAAGATTTGGGCTCTTTCAAATGTACTTACCCCTGTGTTCATTGAGTGCATTAACACTGACATCTCTTTACAATAATTCCAAGAGAAAAAGAACCTCAGAATACAAACAGGTTGATTACATCCCTCTCTGCAGTAGAGGTGACCTTAATCTTGTTAAGCACTGGTCCTGAAGGAGTGAGAGGGAGCCTGCTGGTAAATCTGAGCCTCTTCACACCCGAGTGTGACCCAGCACACCCACCTGCATATACTCATCGTCACTTCGCTCATGTAGGAAAAAATCACCTTCCACTGCTCTTTCTCAAACAGAATAGCACACCACTAGTAAGAGAGTCACAGTCAGAAGGTCCCCAAAGGCTATGATGGCAAAGTCACATTCTTCCTGCCACCGAGCATTACCTTAACAAGATTAGCACTGCCTCTTGCTTCACCGGTACACCCTGCACACAGACTCCGATGCAGAGGACAATTAGGGGAAGATCTCCCTGCTAATTTCCATCCTCTTTGAGTGAGGTTCAGAAATGTGTGTGTTCTTGAGAATCCCAATAACATTCCCTCCCTCCCTCCCCAGACACTAGAACTGATCTCTTGCAAATTTCCAAAAGCTGCTCGGTATCCCAAGATAATTGGAGCGATCTTGGTGCAGAGGCTTCCTACAGCTGTTCCTTACCGCTGCAAGTAACCTGTCTGAAAATTCAGCTCCTCGGTAGGGAGACTGACAGATGGTGAATAAATTCAAGGCTAGTTTATTTTTATAACTGGAAAATAACTTTCAGTCATCCTGGTGGTCTACAGATTGTTTCCAGGTCTTTTCTATTTTAATGAAAGATAAAATACGACTTGGATTCATGATCGGGCAATTTCATTTTAGCCAAATTGCAGAGAAAGTAAATGCCAGCTCTTATTCTCAACTTTAACCTTCTGAGCCACTGAAACATTTATCTTATGTAAAAATTATTGCAATAACAATAATACTTTCTGGTTTACCAGGAAATTAATATTTGGTTTTATGAACACATTAAGCAGATGGTACCTATTGTTGAAATTATCCCATGAAAGTACATGTATTTGGACTCGGTTACAGTGTAATGCATTAGACTCTTAAGAGGTTGGTGTGGTTGTTTTTTCCTTTTTTTTTTTTCATAACAAGCTACTTTTAAGTCTCTAGCATGCAACCTTGGAGTTAACTGTGGTGACTCCATAGCTACAGTAATTTAAAAACAACTAACTTAATCATTTTTCCTCATAAGGAGGAAAGAAAGGAGCAATATTAATGTAAATAGCTTACACAGTTGTTAGAATTCTGGTCTGTCATTAGTTTCATCAAAACCACTGATAAACTGAATAGCTGTTATAAAAGGTAAAGGATGGAGCAGAAACTTCTGACCCCGCTGAAGTTAGCAGTAAGCTTCCCTCTAGTTTCTAGAAAGCTTTAATCTCCTTCACATAGCAGTCTTGAAACCACAGAGCCATGTAATCTGGTAGCAACTTGCAGAGAACTGCTGCCATCCTTCTAGAATTTAAATATCCCATTCCACAAGAAGTCCCACTGAAACAAAAAGTTACTGCTGCAAACTGCCCATGACGGGTGGGCGTGGAATAATGACTACACACGTACTTCAGGCTCGTTTTAAGAGACTTCTTTGTACTCTTTCCTCTCTTCACACTCACAGTTTCAGTCAGTGAAATTGTGTGCAGTTAAGTCAATAGAAAAAATTCCATCATCTTCAGGAGTTTCAAATCAAACCTATATTACCTAAAACTTTACAAATTATTTAGGGGCATTGCAGGAGCACATACAGCCTTAAACAGCATCTTTGCCTGCAGTCCCTAGAGCAGTCCTGTGGCTGACTTTGTTCCACTTCCCAATTAGCAGATAGAAAAACTGAACTGGGTACTTGGACCAGTAACTGGCAACCCTGTCACCTTCACAGGTGACCGACGACTACAGAAAACACTCATCTATTAGAAATGGCTGCAAGCCATCATTTTAGTAATATCACATAAAGTCAAGCAATAGGTGAAAATCATTTTTGAGAACAACTTCACACTTCATTTAACAAAATCCTACCACTGAGAGAAATGGTTAAGGAAACTACTACACAACTCGATGTGATCATGTACACACCTTTATGTAACCTGGTGCACATACTAACTGCAACTTTAGCAGAGATTTTCCAAGCTACATGACTAAAGTCGAAGTTCTAAAACCATTTGAAAAGAGGTCGGTGGCCTGATTTTCAAAAGTGTTGACTCTGCCATCCATTCTTTGCTGCAGAAATATCAAAGCAACTACATGAAAGTGTTTGTCTGATTTATTCAGAACAGAAAAAATAAGACCTCAACAAACCACTGAGTGCTCAGCAGAGGGGAAAATCAAACTGACAAATCGGGTATCTAAATCTAAACACAGGAACTTGATTTTAGGCACAGACCCATGGCTCCCAACTCCTGTCACTTCATCTCATTCCAGGCTTCTCCTCTGCTATAACGAAAGGGATCCAGATACAGAAGGCAATTCAGATGTTATTTGAACTCTGACTATGCGAACCCGAAAGGGATCTTAATGAGATAGGCAGATGCTCCTAAATTAGGAGTCTCAATTAACTGCCTAAAGTTAAGCTGGATAAATTCAAACTAAGTTTGGAAAGTCTTGGACACAATCTCTAAACTAGAAAAATAAATTAATTTAAAGCTGTTGCACTTAAGCAAATGTAGAAAGATCCCCAGCAGACTTCTAAAAGCCAATCTTAATTATAATTAGATGCAACGAAAATTGTAACTTTCACTCTGTTTCAAAAAATTACCTGCAAAGCAGAAGATCCTGATTAAGTCAGTCCATAAATTTGTGGCAATTTATTGCAACCTCTCAATATTAAAGTGATAGATGAACCACTGAGAACCATTAACCTGGAAACCTGGAATGCTCTGCTCCCAAGTGGTGACAGGCAGCCTGCCTGCTGCGGAGGTTGGGCAGGAGAACTGGCAGGAGCCCTGGCAGGTTTCTGATTAAAAAGTTCAGCTGGAACAGCATCAAAACTGAGCCCCCAACACACAAACCACTGCTGGGAAGTTCTTTGGTGTGCTCTTATTTTCATATTTACATGACCCAATATTGCTTCTGGCTTGCTGAAAACGGCATGCTACTTCAATTAGACAGGCTGTATCACAAAACACAAGTTGTAATCCGTCAGAGGAGTTTTTAAATCAGCCTGGCCTCTCTGCAGGATAATTACTTGCAGAGAGAGTCAGCTGCAAACAGTATCCTAGCTGGGCACATACAGGCTGACTTCACTGGATGCTGTGCTATCTCCAAGTTTCTTGACAGTTTTTGACAGTTTCTAACCAGTTACTGACAAACAGACAGAACTGGGGGGCACCTAAGAGAAAACAGCTTGTGACCAGGTGCCCATCTCACCCTGCAATGATACTTCTGTAGCTCACAGTAGCCCCTTGTCTGACTACAAATCTAACACAGTGCATGTTTAGTTTCTGGTTTATGGCTTTTTGAATCCTCAGCTAACAGGTCTCCTGCAGATGAAAGATTAAACAAAACTCTATCTAACCTCTTTCTACCTTTCTCCCTCTTCAGTTAAGGAGTAACAACTGTTTCAGTGAAGATTTTACAGAATCTAGCACTTTTAGGCACTTTTTAATTCCTTTGTATAACACTTAGCACTCTACCCCATGACTGCCTATGAAGAGCAAAAATGAACCATTATGCCCAATATATCCTTCTGCTGCTGTGATATAGAATCACAGAATCACAGAATCACAGAATGTGTCAGGTTGGAAGGGACCTTTAAAGGCCATCTAGTCCAACTCCCCTACAGTAAAGCAGGGACATCTTCACTAGATCAGGTTGCTCAGAGCCCCATCAAGCCTGACCTTGAATATCTCCAGGGATGGGGCCTCCTCCACCAGTCTGGGCAACCTGCTCCAGCATTCTACCACCCTCCTATTGAAGATTTTTTTCCTAATATCCAACCTAAATCTTCCCTTTTCTACTTTAAACCTATTACCCTTTGTCCTATTGCCATATGCCCTTGTGAACTGTTCTTCCCCAGCTTTCTTATAGGCACCTGTCAGGTACCAAAGGCTGCTGTAAGGTCATCCCAGACCTGTGCCTGCATGTCTTCTGCAGCAGTTGAGGACCTGCAACAAACAGGTTCACTCCTTAAAAAGCAACTCTCTTTTTTCCCAGGACCAGGCTGATCTTCTGCAATGCTCTAGAATATGTTTCTCCCATCCATTGCTGTACAGTTTGCAAATTTCACTTTCCCAGGATAAGCCTAAACACTCTTTTTTGTCTGGTGACCTGGGGAACAAAGGAACCTACCTATGCCCATACTGCATCAGAGTGTGTCCTGCCAGTAGTTCAGAAAATACATGCTTAAATACAAACTCCATTTCCTCTGAAATCGGGACTGTAGGCACTTCACAGCATGACTTACATTCTCCTGTCATTAAACCCTGACTGTCCATCTTCTGCTTTCCTGCCTGTCCCGGAGCAAAAGCAGCTATAGTTTATCTCCTAAAATGAGAAATACCTTGAGGACTCAGAGTGATTGTTGCAACTACAGCACAGAAGAGAGCTGAATCATCCTTGGCAAATTGCAAAAAGCACTGAGTGAATGAAAGCCCTCTAAAATCAGCAGTTAAACTCCCAGCGATCACACCGTGGCATGACTTTGACACTGTAAACAACAATATGAAACGAAGATTCAATCTTTCCTAGGCCCTGGTGAGCTAAGCCTAGACTTGCACAAGAAATATACCATGAAGTTGTATTCCCTTTCAACTCCTGGAGGTAAGGCCTTTCAGCAAGGGTAATTTAGCACTGAAATTACATTGTCTTTTCTTGGAAATCTCTGTGATCTTCACCATCTGTTTCGTACGATAAAATAAAGTTGATTTGATGCCATACCTTCTATGTCAGAATAAAGGCCAGTTCCAATTTGAATCAAGCAGTAAAAAGAAAAAATGAAGTAATTATAAATTATAATGAAAACAAGCACATACTTTTCCACACTTTAATGAAGGAAAGGTAGCTGCACTGGTTTACAGCTCCAATCAAATTCAAATCACGTTAGCTGGATTTTTCAGTTTCAGACAAGTAAGACTGTAGCAAGCAGGTACAGTAAGAGCTCTAATGAGTTTCCTCACCACATAAAAATTATCCAGCAAGCAGTACAAAGATCACTCAAATGAAAACAAATACTCAATAAAGCAGATAATTGACTGCAATCTTAGTTAATAAGATGGCCCCGAACTGCCCTGCAAAAATGCCAGAGCAACTACATATAAATGTTTATCTTTTTTAGCAAAGGAAGAAAAAACTTCTGTATTGTTCCAGAGAACTTCTGTACAGGTTTATGGGTGTCTAAAGTACTTTAAAAATAATTAACTATTTTATGTAACAGTTTCTGTTTTGAAGTTTTATTTCAGCTTTGAATCTGAATCTGATGTTTTATGATGTAGAGCCCTTGTTATCCACTGAACCTGCCAGCGTCAGCTTTTGTTTTCTCTGCCAAAAGAGGACACTAAAATGAAACTCTGGTTGCTAACATTTTTAAAGGTGTAGCAATTGTTATCTGAGAATACCTTCAGCTAAACTCACAAGCATGCATGTGCATGCATACATTATACACAGCCGCAGTTAGATGACAATACAGCAGATATAATAATAATATGTATTTTTCATTATTATTGATCTCGCCCAGATCCTGAGATTAATGATCNCATTCTACAGCCTTGTTAATGTCACTCACCATGGAAAAGTCTAGAATACTGCACAGGACAATAGAAATCCCCTGGTCTGCAAGGTACTGCAGATGCTGGTATGAATCCAGCCAATTCAGTGTTATTGCCCCAATAACACCAACCATTGGATGTAAGTGCTCTGCTTGACCAAGACAGAAACAGATGACTATTTAACCCTGCTGCCTTAGAAAGCACAGAAAAGGCAGCTTCCAACGTGCTTTTCAAAGCAGGTCATGGGAATTGGTTACAAGGGGCAATATTCAGTAGGAATCCCTCGTGTCCATCTTATACTTCAACTTTCTGTTGAGTCCAGCAATAGATGTGATGAGTTAATGACAACAACTGGTTTTGGGGTTCAAAACTGTGCCAGCTTTATTCACAACTATATACGGTTACTTTAAATATACAGATTTCTGAACAACATAAAGATGTCATTGTAAAGAATGAAGAAAGTCTGTTATCATCTTAGCAACATTCTCACTTTCTGCAGTTGCTGATGCCACATCCTTGCTGCTATTTCAGAGAGGATGCTACCATAGAAAGCTGGTTTTAAATAGCACTGCTTGTAAATACTCATAGGGTTAAGTTTTTCCACGTTTGTTAACATAATTTCTATCTATACCAATTAAAGCTCTTCTGAAAGGAATTTAGGCAGATGCTGACAGATGAACTGCTGGTGAACTCTCAGCAGATTTGGAGATTTGTGTTAAGTGTACTAACTCTGATCCTTATCTAGGCTTTGTGCTTCTTTCTTCCTTACCCCAGCCACAAACTTAGAGTCTTCCTTTCTTCACAGTTACAGTTGTTTCCCTACCCTATGCTGACCTGTCTAACTCCCTGATGGATCTCCAACCATAAAAGGAGAAGGCTGACAAGGAAGCTGCTATCAAGCAGCCAGACTTTCCCACTTCAGCAGGTTTTGCATCCTCAAGGAAAGTGTTTTGGTGGGTTATTCTTCCATTTCATCCCCCCTCCATCTGATTTTGACAGGACCCCATAAACCTACTGCTGCATCTCCCTAGCCACTCACCTCTAGGTTTTAGAACGGAACTTCTAACGCTTCAAGCACTAAATGATCCTTAAAATTGAAAAAGCAAAGACATGCCAGGCCCTCCAATCACAACAGAAGCAAAGCAGAAAGGAAAGAAAAACAAACCACCAAGGTTCCCCAAGAGCTTCCTCTGCAGCCTCCACTCTACCATAGAGAAAAGGACTATTTTGAATCACGATTTAAAACTAAAACCCACAGATCCATCCTGATGATGATGATGACAAAGAATAATTATTTTGTTACATATGGTGTGCTTAGCACTGGTAAACATCTAGAAAAGAACAGGTCTTTTTCTGAAATAACCTTTTCACATATTGGGAACAGAAGGTAATCCATCAGTGTAATAGCAATGAAAAATACATGAGTGGAGCTTCTACCCTGCTGGCAATTTGAACTGAAACACCTCACAAGCATGAGCCTCATCACCTCCTGGCTTTTGCTGAAGGAGTGACAAGGAGGAACGAGGCGAGACATAACATATACACACACTCCTAAATGGACACTTGCCTCAGAAAACTGCAATTTCTCCATGAATACACAGTGAACAAAGGAAAAAGAATCGTGTTGTATTGGCTCAAGGTGCATATTGCAGTTCCTCTCTCACAGAGGCACTGAGACCATGATTACCTCCAAGCATCACAAAATTACATTTCATTTTCATTCCATATCAGATTTCCACTGCCAGAAATGCCAGTAATGTGTTGGATGACACCTGCATTCAATTCTTGTCACTGTTTTGTTCTGTCATCTTGAAGACACTTGTTAAAGGTTCTTTGCCTCAGTTCCTTCTGCAAACTGAGATACTAATCCTTAATTCCAGGTAAGGTCTTTCACCAACTGTGGCAAAAAGTGCTATATAATTAGCTGTTGTTACTACTGGGTCTAACTAATTATTTTATATTACTTGTCTTTTTATCATTTTAGATGAATTTCAACAACTGTGCACAAAAAAAAACAACAAAAAAATATATCTCCGATACAATTGTGCTTCCTTCTTTAATGAAGGATATAAGAAAATACACGTGGAAATGTTGATTTTAGAGGTAAGGCTATAATAGTTCTAGCCAGCCTTCCTATGATCAGTGGCAAAGAAGCTCTAAACACCTGTGAACTCATTTCCAAAAACTGAACACTACACCATTACACAGAAGGGGGCAACTTCTGAAGCCAAGGATCTTCATGGCCTGCCCAGGTGCTCCTTCTCTCAGAGTGGAGAGAAAACCCAGTGGACTATAAAAGCAGATCTGCCCAAGTTTCTCCAGGTATTTCTGCTAACATTTAGTCTTAATCTGCGTCATTTGTAATATTTCAACTGGGGCACAGATGGGATGTATTGGCATCTACAAAAGTGCACCTATTGAGAAGGGAATTAAAATAGATCTAGAAGCCATTTGGCACACTGCTGGTCTATCTTGAAAAGGAAAAAAATGGAAAACATTCCTTTGTAAAGGAATTAAAGGAATATGAGACAGAGGCACAAAAAAAAAAAAAAAGAAAACCCCCTCACCCACGTGATATTCACAAGAATGTAACATGGAATTATATCCCCAGCTGTGATAATATCAGTACAGTGACCCATGACTACATACCCAGCAAACTGGAAGTTGTGATCCTAATGATTATACTGAAAAAGGTGTTTAGACAGAAAAGAAAAAGGGAGGAGAGGGGAGATAAAGTACTGTTAAAGTAAATCCAAACACAGTATCTATCAACCCACCTGCTATTTGTTTCTGTCAGACCTGTCAGTCAGTGATTTTAGACGAGAGACTGGAGGCACCAGTGTATGTGTCTGCTGGTGGAAGCCACAGAATTATTATTCCAGAAAGCTGTATCTTGTGGGCAAGAGAGAATCAAGGGAAATGTTGCTGAGACCTGAAAATGGAAATAAATGGGATGGTTTTCAGTTACTCTGCATGAAATCTTCCATGACAACAATGTCTGAAGCTGTTGAATGCTTAAAATGAGACACATAAAAAAGGGTAAAATTGGCACAAAGTTGGCCCAAATCTCACATGTCTTAGAAACAATCATTTACACACATCTCTCTCACTTCAGTCAGTTATTGGAGACACATAGGGGATGGTTTGGTGCAAGGGAAATATATCTTCAAATAGCTGTGTGCTCCCTATCTACCACCTCCTCTGTCCCCTGTGTAATTTATAGCAGCTTCAAGAAATGAACTAACTTTCTCTTCCTGTAATTCCCTAGCAAGCAGAACAGTTCCATGCCATTTGAACAGGCACCGCTTCTATCAGAGCCTGGAAACAAGACCAGTGTGTTGCCCTTTTGCTGGTTTTCTCAGGGTCATACGAAGAGGATAATTTCTCAGGGACCCAGGACACCTCACGAGTAAACCAATTAAAGGATGTTACTTAAGCTTCTAAATTCAGTACACGAGAAGAAGAGTAGACTAGCCATCTTCTCACTTCACCCAGTAAAAAGATACAACAGCAGCACCTGAGATGCTTCTTTACACAAAGGCACTGGAGATGTATTCCCACAAGCTTGGGCAGGAGTGGCTGGAGAGCAGTCTGGCGGAAAGGGACCTGGGGG
>VXBZ01010126.1:0-15421 GCA_013399135.1 Heliornis fulica
GCCCTCCGCTGGACCCGCTCCAGATCCCAGTGAGTGGCCCAGAACTGGACGCAGCACTCGAGGTGTGACCTCACTAGTGCCGAGTACAAGGGCACAATCCCCTCCCCAGACCTGCTGGCCACACTGTTTCTGATACAGGCCAGGATGCCATTGGCCTCCTTGGCCACCTGGGCACACTGCTGGCTCATATTCACTCTGCATTCAACCAACCCCCCCAGGTCCTTCTCTGCTTGGCAGCTCTCCAGCCACTCTGCCCCAAGCCTGTAGCGCTGCACGGGGTTGTTATGTCCCAGGGGCAGGACTCTGCCCTTGGCCTTGTTGAATCTCCTGGTGGCGGTGCTAAAGGCGCTCTCTCTCTCTCTCTCTCTTGAGGGGCTGCTCCAAGACCACCGGCTGCTCTAGCAGCTTTAAGTATTTTTAATTCAAAGCCTGGCTCTCATGTGGGGATCTTATGGTTTATTCAGAGCTTGATTTGTGGCAGAAACAGCTCCCATACCCAGTCCCAGTATGGCTGTGGGGAGGGGAGGTGCATCAGCCTCAGAGATGGAATTGCCAGCCCATCTGGGGGCTGACAACCCAACTGACAATGAGGACAGTTCCAGATTCCAACGAGGACAATTTCAGACCGGGTCCTTTGAATCCTGTGGGTCTCAAGGAGCGTTACTGGAGCTGTTAAAAAGCCAGGTAGACAAAGTCTACCTGGGAGACTTCATCTTTGGGAGATGGTTAGAGGTTATGGTGGTGTAAGACTGATGTTTAGACTTGATGATGATCTTGAAGGTCTTTTCCAGCCATCAGTGGTGGGAGGAATGACAGGACGTGGAAGTCTGCACAGAAGGATAGTTACAGAGTGGTGTCTTTGCTGGTGGGATGGCAGCGAGGTAGGTGGTCCACAGGAACCAGCAGGGCAGCCCTGGCCAAGCATGGGACTTGGAACTAGTGATGGGGCAGGGGGTCTGCTCTTGGGGGTGATGAGTCCTGATTTGAAAAGTGCTCTCTTTGCACAGAGGATAACATAATCACAAAATCATTTGAGAGGGACCTGTGGATGTCAGGAATCTACTGCTTTCCAAAAAACAGTGTGGCCTAAAAGACAGCTGTGTTTCATGCATGCACCAGTGACATAGGAAAGCACAGGGGAGAGGTTTTGGAAGCAAGATGTAGAGTGCTGGGCAGGACAGCAAAATCAAGCATCTCCTCCAAAACTTCTCCAGAAACACTCCCAGGAGGTTGACAATGTCACAGGGACACAGGTATCCCGAGCAGCTGACAAAGATGCTGCAAGAAGGGTCAAATTCCCATGGCAGATACTTCCAGAGGAGAGGAGACCAGAGGAACTTCCCAGAATCCACAGTAGAAATTAGGATGATGGACCTGGGGTGCCTTGGCTTTGGATTGGCATGTTGACTAAGTAGATGTGTGGAGAGAGGAGATAAGAAGGGGGGACACAGCAGTGACAGGGCATGGCTGGGTCAGACTAGGAGGGAAAGGGGCTATACACTCCTGGCCAAAAGACACAGTGAAGTCAGCAAACTCCAGCAACCACAGCTGAATTTTTATAGACTTCAGGCACCATTAAAATGGCATTACTGACTCTGCCCAGGATGGAGGCGGTTGCCATGTCAGGCGCGATTAGAGAGCGGTAAAGTGATTGAAGGTGAGAAACTTCCAACCAACGTGTTCCCACTCAGAAATAAGATCTTGCAGTTGTAATAACCCTGCGGAAGGATCGGTTCAGTGCTCAGAAACTGTCACAAAGTTATTGGGACATGCCAGGACAGGTCGCAGCTGAGATCATGGGGAGGGCTGCAGCATGCCTGTCTCCAGTAGCTCTGGCACGGGAGTAACAGAAATGGCAAAGATCCAGAGAAGACCACCAAGGGTAACTAAAAATACAGTGAGACCTCGATGTTAGAGAGATTCAAGGATTTGAGTGAGCAGGTTTTAGGCTGGAGAAGTGACAACCAATAGAAAATGGTCAGATGAGACAGAATACACAATCATGAGGAGAGTAGGAGTGGATTATTTGCTTTCTTTTCTAATATAAGAACTAGAGAGCACCAAGTGAAACTAGCAGGTGGCAGGTTTGAAGCAAACAGAAGGAGGTGGATCTCCATGCAGCACGTAATTAAACAGTGGGACATCCTGCTTTGTTCATCCAAAAAAGCACCCCAACACATTCACAGAGGAAAAAAACAACCCTGTGAGGCACTATTAAATGGAAGAACACTGACTCTGCATCAAGCAGCCACAAATTTCAGGGATGAGAAGCTTTTTGGAGGATGCCCTTGCAAAAGGCCTGGCTGGGAATGGAAACGCTGGCACATATGGGTTCAGGACAGGGGAGGTGCCTGGTGCTGCTCCCTCCTTCCCTCCCTCCTTCCCTCCCTCCCAGCAGCTTGGGATGACTTTTTACAATGTTCCTGGGCTGTTGTCATTTCTAGTATGTGCTTTTCATTTGTTCACAGAACGAGCTAGCTGTGAAAAACTGTAGTTTTACATATTAGCAGATATTGTGGGGGGAGAACTGGTTACCATCATATTAATAATTTAAAATCCCACTCAGAGGACTGCTTATTCATAGAGTGTCAACGCTGTGAGTGACATTAATTGGTTTTGGTCACATAAAATACAGTTGGCTTCCTCAAGCAACACTGGTCAAGCCATGGAGCAGAATTTGAAGCTCTTCCCACCGCCTTCGGCTGATCTCAATGGGCACGTTTGGGGATCTCAACCAGGCGCCTTCAGGGCATTAACAGAGGCGTTTCCCTCCACCTCTTCTAGTGTTGCAAGTTCACAGGATATGCCAGAAGTTTAATCTTCTGCCGTGATTCTTCTTTGTTTGTTTGTTTGTTTGTTTGTTTGTTTGTTTTTGACGTTTCAAGGTAATGGGAGTGGGCTAAACTTAACTCAGCAACGTCATCCCCTCCAAAAAGAGACTTTTGCCTCTCATGACTTTGCTGTTTCAGTAAGACCTGGCAGCTTTAAAACCAGAAAAATTAACTCAGAAGCATCAAATACCCACAGTTCTCTGCAGAACTGCCAAAGTTTGTGACTTAGTCTTTTAATCACCTTCCTTAGAGATCCAGCTGATGGAATTTGTTATTTTGATTAGCTCCATAGAACCATACAATCACAGAATTGTCTCAGTTGGAAGGCACCCTTTAGTGCATAAAGTTTAACTATCACCCTAACCTGCCATCCACTACTAAACAATGTTCCCCAGCACGACATCTAACTGTCTTTTAAATCCCTCTAGGGATGGAGACTCCACCACCTCCTTGGAAAGCCCATTCCAATGCCCGACAACACTCTGGAGATGCAAGTCCTGTGGTACTCAAAAGCCAGATCCCACACTCTATGATAATGATCACCCTGTTTGTAGGGCTAGTGGACTCCCAAACACACCAATACTAAGATTTTAAATTGGATATTAGGAAAAATTTCTTCACCAAAATAGTGGTTAGGAACAAGAACAGGTTACCCAGAGCAGTGGTGGAATCACCATCCCTGGAGGTGTTAAAAAAACACATAGATGTGGCATTCTAGGACATTGTTTAGTTTGCATGGTGTTGTTGGACATGCAGTTGGATTTGATGATCTTGGAGGTCTTCTCCAGACTTAAAGATGCTGTGATTCCCTTCAGAAAAGATTCACTATTCTGGCCTGGCTTTCATTTCCATGAGAAAAAAAAATTGGAAATGAGACTCCTTTAAGTTCCATAAAGTAAATCATCCTACCAGAGTATTTTTAAAAGTTTAATAATATCATTTTTTTTTTAAAGTTTAACAATATTTATGAATTTTTTCCCTCCTTGTTGTTGTTGAGCTTTGGGCTATCTTGAAGTGAAGCTGACAAGACCATCTTTTGGGGTCTTAGAAGAACTTTCACAGGCACTGGGATGTTTTATCTGTGGAATTGGAGTAGCTGAATTTTCTCATGGAATCATAGAATGATAGAACCATAGAATGTGTTAGGTTGGAAGGGACCTTCAAAGGCCATCTAGTCCAACCCCCTGCAGTGAGCAGGAATATCTTCACTAGGTCAGGTTGCTCAGACCCCCATCAAGCCTGACCTTGAATATCTCCAGGGGTGAATGCAGCCTCCACCACCTCCCTGGCCAACCTGTGCCAGTGATCCACCACCCTCAGATTGAAGAACCTTTTCCTAATATCCAACCTAAATCTCCCCTTTTCCAATTTAAACCCATCACCCCTTATCCTATCACTATATGCCCCCATAAACAGTTCATCCCCAGAGTCAGGGAAATCAACCCCAAGCTTATGTACTCACCTTCAGCTGACCTGTTTATTTTTCTGGTATATTGAAGTAGAAAGATCTGCAGAAAAAAAAAATTACAGTAATTTTCATTACAAGTCAGTGTCTATCAAGACAATAAATCAGTTGCCAGAGTCCTGTAATTCTTACTTTAATACTATTTCCCACATCTCCCCGAGTGCCTACACCCATCTTTAATCATGATGCTTGGCAATATTTATTTCAAATTTTCATTTGTCCTGCGAAAAAACATTCTGATGCAGATGTAATGTGCAGACTGGTTTATTTTGGATACTACATGGTAATGGTACCTTTCTTACAGAAACAAAACAAACCATCAGATTTCTGATTGCTATAAGAGTTGTAAATATTTGCATATTACTATAACACAAATAATCACCCCAAGTATGATGTGAAAAATGTTGGCTAACACATTAACACCTTGGAAGTAATTTCTCCTCTGATATCAGTTCTATTCTGGGGGGGTGTTATTTGATTTACTTTGTGTTTATACTGTTGTAGGTAAAAAGACTTTCTAGTCTTTGGTGTTTCTGCATGTTTCTGAAAGTATTTAGGCTTATTGGAATTAATAAAATTAATAGAAAATGAAGCTTGTTGCTCCTTTGTTGCTTTTGCTGTGACCCCAGTCTTGACATGGGGAGGGGGACGAGCAGAGCAGTGCCCTACAGATACAACTGGGTCTCTTCTTCCTTACCCAGTATCTGGGGGGGGCAGTTGGGGGAGAAGCTAAATCACTTAAGTCCCAATTGAGCAAATAGACCCTTCAACACAAGGACATGGGCAATTTCTTTTGTGGATGGAGTCATCCCACGCCTGAAGTTATTTGTGCACGCAGGAGTGTGGATGAGGAGACCCTCCCCACTCACTCTCTGTGCCCTTGTTCTGCCCAAGGTTCCTTCACTCAACATTTTTGTGGTCTTTCCTCCTTCTCTGTCCTGCTCTAACAGCTGCAGGGTGGCTTGCAGCTTGCTCAGGCTGCTCCCATGGGATGTGGTCTCCTGCCCATTCCTGGTGGGGCTCCCACACTCAGGGGGCAGAAGGGACTCCTGGATGGACGGCACGGCAGGAACCCAGCAGCAGCAGCAATACTTTATGGTGACAGCACCAGCCCAACCCCATCCACAGCACAAAGAGGGAATTCCCTTAACACATTTCAGAGCAAATCCATCCATAGGATAATTTGTCTCCAGTTGGGTTACACCAGCAGGGAGACCAAGCCTCAAGAAGCTTAACAGGGCATCTAAATTAAAGGGCACTTCCCAGCTCTCATGTTCCAGCTGTGCTGATCTTCTCATTGAGAAGAATTTAGATAGTGGGGGTGTTGCTTTGTTTTTATTGGTAGTAATTAAATAAACATTTACATAAAACTGTTCCAGGATGGACAAAAAATCTATTTTCTCTGAACAGTAACTTTTATGGCCGGCAAAATAAAACTTTTCCATTGCAGCTCAAAGCCTCTTACACTTTCAGTAAAGGTAAATGTCCTCATTGAGGTCCTTCTTTATCCAGCCCTTAGCAAATTTGGTCAGAAAGAGCTGAGAGATAAAATAATAACCCACAACAGACATGTCGATACCTTCTCAGTCATGTTGCTCTGGCTGCTCCAGGAGGACAAATAAACTGGGAGAACCTGTCATCTGAAGCAACAACATATAGATGACATCAAAAAACACCTCTGAGGGCCAGACTGTGTATTCATTTGACTTTTTTCTTGGTTTTTATTTGTCTGCAGCACTTGAGCCCCGTTGCTCTGGCACTCAGCTGCTGTACACGGTGGTTTGTTTAGCAGGAGGGCAGTGAGGGAACAAGGAACTTGCTTAACACCAGCGTTGTGGGACATTTTTAGTTACTCAAGCCCTTGCAGCAGATTCTGGGGAGGAAAGCAGTCCTTTAAAAACACGTACAGCAGTTTGACATTTCAGGGCTGGAGTGGAGCTTGGCAGAGAAAACCTGGACGGGAGCCAGGCTGCTTCAGCAGATCCTACCTGAAAGTGATACTGCTTAGCCCTGCTTTGAAAGAGCGTTTCGCTGAAGTGGAAGCTTTTATGGCAATTTTCCCAGTGAAACCAAGGTAGAATGAAAAGATAAGTGATATATCGCCTGTTGGCTTGACAAAGCAGAACAAATGCTTTTTATTCTGGTTAATAATGAGATATTAAGGGCTTTGTTTCATATCATGTATAAACACAGGCTTCGATTTTTTAATTCAAAAGTTATTTGTTATTAAAATCAGGTCAGTTCTCTTTGTGGAGGGGGAAGAGACTTTTTTTTCTTTTTTCACTTTCTGTTTGTTCTGGATTTTCACATATAAAGAAGCATTTCCAGGGATGCTCAGCGCTCAACAGGCACATTCCCACATCAGTCACCATCTGGAGAAGACGATGTTCTTCCACAAATCCTGCCAAATTCCCATGGCTTTGGTTGGAGACAAAGGTCCTACCCCATGTGAGGGGTGTTTTCCTCCCCTATGGAGCTGGAGGATGGGAAGACAGAGGGAATCAATCCACCTGCAGGACCTTCCCCACGTTACCCTGGGCATCACCTGGCAGATGCACCCACATGGACGAAGCAGCGTCCCACCTGCCATCCCTGCTTCCTGCAGTCCGTGCCAGCACACACTGGGGAATCAGCAGGAGGTGCTGGGACATGGCCACATCACCAACCCTCTCAAGGGTGGCAGAGATGTGCCAATAAGGGGGAGTCCTGCTCTGGAGATCTCTAGAGAAAGAGGCAGTACTCCACACGCATCCCAACCCATTTAGCCCCACAGCAGCCTCCGATGAGCTACTTAAATATAGCTGGAGCCTTTCCTCTTCAGTGTGCCACTCAGCTCATACACCAGCATGGTGACAGCCCCGTGTCACTCCTAAGGGGAAAACAGGAGCCAATTCTAAACATTTAATTTAAGGCTCTTCTACTCAAAACGGTCTCTGCAAGTTACAAATCCGTTTTCAAGTCAGCACCCTCTTTAAAACTTGGGCTCTTTTACCATCACTCTTCAGTGTTTAATTACTAACAGAAGAGTAATTTTTGGGTAAAAAGGCCCATCTGCTGCATGCCTGCCTGTAATTTGGCCTGGCAACCTCAATCTCCAGAGATCTTCTGCCTCTGCACACCCAACTGCCCATCCTCCCAAAGCAACCTCTGAGTGCACTGAACGAGCTGGAGTTCCTCTGTTGCACCTTTGGTGCTAGTCTGTCCCGAGAGTTCATGTTCTGAAAGGCAGCAGCTGGCCCTGCTGAGCTGTTTCTGGAGCCCAGCTCACCCATGACTCATCTCTCTTGCAGCCCATCTTGCTGCACTTCTCTTTTGACAAGTCATTTTGGTCCCTCTGGCCGTTGCCTTGCTCTCAGGTTTGCTAAGCCCACGTACTGGAGGAGACACTCTTTCAGAGGCCAGCAGATCTTCGGTGTCAGAAGCTGAACAAGAAACCTTTCATGGTGTAGTAAAAGCCAACATCGATTTTAAGTCACCTTTTCCCAGAATTTGCCATCATTACTGGGGTCTTGGTGGGGCTAGTGGGGTCTTGACGGGGCGTCTTTATGGGGAATGCAGCCATAGGGCAGCGGGGGAGGCGGTATTTGCCTACAAGGGATCTCAACCCTCTGGGCAGTGTTATCACTTTAATAGCAAGAGGCCGTGGGAGGGGAGGGAGGAGGAGAGCAGTTGGCTATTAATAGACAATATGAGTAGGAGCTTTATTTTGAATGGCTCCTTTAATTAGCGCCGTGCATGCCGCAGAGGCGAGGCTCGCCATGCGCTCTACCTGCTGACTTCCCCAGCGCAGGCCAGAGCGGGGCAGGCAGGTAATAAAACATTGCCATGCAGGGGAGTTTTAAACAGGCTGAGCCAAAAAAACACAGATTGAAACATAACCAGAAGATCAACTTTGATTTTCAGAGACGCTCTCTGAAGGTTGGCTGGTGGAGTCAGTGCCAGCGCAGGCTTGGGACATTGAGGTTTCCCCATTGCTCTTGTTCCTCTCACACCATATTTTATGTCCACGTAGAAAATAAGCTCCCAGAGAAAACAGCTGTCTGGTCTCATTCACTCTTACAGTGCCTGGTACAAACATGGAACAGGCTACCCTGAGAGGTGGTGGAGGCCCCATCCCTGGAGATATTCAAGGTCAGGCTTGATGAGGCTCTGAGCAACCTGATCTAGTGAATATGTCCCTGCTCACTGCAGGAGGTTGGACTAGATGGCCTCTAAAGGTGCTTTCCAACTTAACATGTTGTGCAACTCTATATTCTATGTCTGGCTTTCTCAGGAACCCTGCTCTTGCACAGAGCTACAACAAATAGGCTGGGAGAAGAGCTCCTGTCACTCTGCTGAGAAGGACTTGGGAGTCCTGGTGGACAAGAAACTGAACATGAGCCAGCAATGTGCTCTTGCAGCTCAGAAGGCCATTAGTATCCTTGTCTATATCCTGGAGGTTGGTGGCCCTGCCTCTAGCAGGAGGTTGAAACTCAAGATCCTTGGGATCCCTTCCAATCCAGACCAGTTTGTGATTCTGATTCTGTGAAATAACTCTGCTCTGTACAGCAGATCTCCAGTAGCACAATTTATTTGTGTTTGTGTTTTCAGTATCCCAAATAAATAATCAACAACAAACACCAGAAGATTGTGTCTCTCTAGGAGAGAGACACAAACCTTGAAGAAGTCTTGCTTCCTTACCTTGGCAAGCTGGACCCAGGAACCCAACTGGACTTCAGTGATGCATTAAATTACTGGGACTGTTTTGAAAAATGCAACTCAGATGCCTGTGGTTACTATTTGCACCTTACTTTAAATAATTACGTGTGGGGTGGTGAGTCCTCCTTCTAATGAAAGAAGAAAGGACTCTTCCACAGGTATGTGTGTTATGGCACTGATAAGCAGCTACCAGCCCTGCAGGGAACTTTTAACAGCAGATATGAAAAACAGAGGCGAGGGCAGAGAGCTGCCAGGCTGAGCTCCTCCTTTCCCGGTAAAGAAGTTCTGTGGGAATGCTGACTCACCTGCTCCTCACTTAATGGACAAGGAGAAAAAAGCAATTATGTGTAATTTCATTGCATTTCTTCTCCTCCTGCACCACTGCTTCATTTGCGGAGTGGATCTGGCTGAAGAATCAAGAGTTGTCTGTGTTGGAAAGCCTTATAAGATTATACCTTGGGCTAGATATGTAAAAGCCTGATAAGCAGGTGTTAATAGTTCCCAGCTTCAAAGAAAGGGTAATGTTTCACTGCTTGGCAAGCCATCACTTAAACCAGTTGTAAATAGTTGGTGGAATAGTTGTAGAGATCATTCACACAAAAGCTGTTAGCAAATCTGCTGGTGGTGTTTGCACAGGCTTCCTCCCTTTTCTCTGACTGTGTTTAAAGTTTTTATTATGTTATCTCCCCTCTTTTACCGAGAGGGACATACATTTTGTAAGTAAATTGTGTCCCAGAAGAAAAAGGTTTCATCTCATCTGCAAGTATCTGCTCATCTGCAGGTGCTGGTCCATGGCTGGGTGTCCAAAGTGGTGCTGTTTTTAGCACACAGCTTCTCAGCAGCAACATCTCTCACTTCTCCAAGTGACAGGTTGAAGCCTGTCCAGCTGAACAGCTTCTTCCCTTCCGTCAAAGCCACAGGTAGGGCCACCAACCTCCAGGCCTGCATCTAGACAAGGTTGCCCAGGGCCCCATCCATCCTGGCCTTGAACACCTCCAGGCTTAGGGCATCCACCACCTTTCTGGGCAGCCCATTCCAGCACCTCTTCACTCTCTCCGTGAAGAACTTCCCCCTGATATGCAACCTAACCCTTCCCTCCTCCAGCTTCAATCCACTTCCCCTTGTCCTACACTCTCTGCCCTTGTTAAAACCCAATTCCCCTCCTGTCTATATGTTCCCTTTAAGTTCTGGAAATCTGCAATGAGGTCCCCCCGCAGCCTTCTCTTCTCCAGGCTGAACCATCCCAGCTTCCTCAGCCTGTCCTCACAGGGGAGGTGCTCCAGCCCCTGATCATCTTTGTGGCCTCCTCTGAACATTCTCCAACAGCCCCACATCTCTCTTGAATTGGGGACCCCAGATCTGGACACAGAACCCCCAGGTCCTTCTTAGCAGGGCTACTCTCAAGGAGCTCTTCTCCCAGCTTGTATATATAGAATCATAGAATGATTAGGGTTGGAAGGGACTCCCAGAGGTCATCCAGTCCAACCCCCCTGCAAGAAGCAGGGACACCCCCAACTAGATCAGGTTGCTCAGGGCCTCATCCAACCTGGCCTTGAACGTCTCCAGGGATGGGGCATCCACCACGTCCCTGGGCAACCTGTTCCAGTGCTCCACCACTCTCACAGTAAAGAACTTTTTTCTAATATCCAATCTAAATCTCTCTCCCTCTATTTTAATATGTCTGGGACCACCTAGTTCCAACCCCCTGCCATGGGCAGGGTCACCTTCACTAGGCCAGGTCTCTCAAAGAACCTCTCCAGATCTCTTGTAGCATCCCTCACGCACTTTAATGTCACTGTTGCTCTTCTGTCCCTCAGCCTGACAGCACAGCTAAGCTATGTGATATCAACCAAAAGAGAAGATCAAGATGCACTATTGTTTTTTTACCTCTTGAGTCACAGGCTCTGGGTTGTGCTAGTCCTGATGAGCTGAGGACACAAGAAAGGTGAAAGAAGAGAGGTTGCTTAGAAGTGTTGCTTTCTCCCGTGTTTACGGGAGTGGTTCTGGTGAGAGATGTGACCTCTCCCTACAAGTCCAGCTCTACATGGTTGCTTCCCATCTCCTCATCTCCAGCTTACCACTGGAACTCAAATGCTGTCACTTGCACATGAAGCTGCTGGTGATTTTTCTAACCTGGAGGAAACACCCAAAGGGCAAAAACCATGAGGTTTGCAGGGCTCATTGCGTTTCCATCACCACTGAGCTTGTCTGTCCACAGGCCACCTCTGTTACTCAGTCATCATGGTAAGCTGGGAACAGCAGAGATGCAGCCCTCAGCCCATCTCTCATCATTTTGGCAGGCCTGGCTGAAAATTAACCCCCTAGAACACACGAAGCCCCCGTGCACTGCCAGGTACCCCAGCAGTAAGGGGTGCGGAGGGGCACAGAGATCAACGTAGCACCGGTGGGGCTGGCAGACCAGCACCTTAAAACAACACTGAAAATCCTGGGCTTCCAATTCTCCTTGATGCTTCTTCCCTTCTCTCAACCATCTCAGTTCAACCTCACTGGATCTGAATTTCAGCTTTCCCATTTCCCAATCGAAATCCTTGCGGGACCTGGGGGAGCTGAGCTGGGCTGCGGCCACGCTACTGTCTGTCATATCAGCCTGAGGACAGTAAAAGCAGCCTGGAAATGGGCAGTGCCTGAGCTGCTGTTGGCTTGTGCCTGTAATCAGTGTTTGAAGAGTGTTGCAACACCTTGCAAGATGGCAAAACAAGCGATTGCCTGTTTTAGAAAGGAGGCAAACGGTGAACTCCGTCACGTCGCTCGGTGCCAACATTTAGGTCTATGCTGGAATCTCGTTTCCCAGCTTCAGCTTGATACCACTGTGGTTTTATCCCTCTAGTATCATGATTACCCTGCAGGTCTCGTAATTAAGTGATGTGGCTTTCAGCTTAAACCCAGAGTAAGGCAAATAATTGCATTGGCTCCCTGTGAAGGTCTCCAGCGCTTCGTACTTGTAGTGTAAATGCTAGAGAGCAAAGGGGAGGTGGTGGGTTTAGTGGGATCATGATCCATCCTGCACAAGGTAGGCTGGGTTTTATCTTTGCATAACCTGTGGCTTTGAAATGAATGAATCCTCGAAGGATGTGCTCCCTTTGATCTCCTTGCACTGCTTTTTGCTCTGCTTCTCTGCACACAGGTTTCAACACTGCGTTAATCTCTAGGGTGCTGGACATCTCCATGATGCCAACAGCATCCTGGCCTGTATCAAAAACAGCGTGACCAGCAGGTCTGGGGAGGGGATTGTGCCCCTGTACTCGGCACTGGTGAGGCAGCACCTCGAGTGCTGGGTTCAGTTCTGGGCCCCTCACTACAAGAAGGACATGGAGGTCCTGGAGCAGGTCCAGAAGAGGGCAACCAGGCTGGGGAAGGGTCTGGAGAACAAACCTTATGAGGAGCGGCTGAGGGAGCTGGGGGGATTTAGTCTGGAGAAGAGGAGGCTGAGGGGAGACCTTATCCCTGCCTAGAATGACCTGAAAGGAAGTTGGAGGGAGGTGGGTGATGGTCTCCTCTGCCCAGTGACAGGTGATGGGATAAGGGGAAATGGCCTCAAGCTGCACTAGGGCAGGTTCAGATTAGATGTTAGGAAGAAATTCTTCATCAAAAGAGTTGTTGGGGTGTGGAATAGGCTGCCCAGGGAGGTAAATACCTCATCCCTGGGTGTATTTAACAGACAGGTAGATGAGGTGCTCAGGGTTATGGTTTAGGAGAGGACAGGGACTGTTGGACTTGATGACCTTAAAGGTCTTTTCCAACCTTATGAATCTGTGATTCTGTGATAATCAGTGCAAAAACAAGTCACCATGGCAGCTCTAACCATCACCCTCTCCCTGGCTAAGAAGCACATGCACGGGAGTCCTTTGCTTTGGCAGTCTTATATTTTCCTTTTATTCTACTCTTCAGCCAGTTTTCCTAAAGAAAAGAGGCCACGTTTGGTCAATGCCCCTTTTCCCTGGACCATGCAGAGCACCCAAAGAGAGCAAGAGAGGAGCTCACCCCTTCGTACACATGGCATGAAAGGAACATAAACAGGAAGTATAAAGCCACAGGAAATTAGATGACTGAAGTTTCGCTGTTCATAGAAGCATTATTTTTACCAGCTCTCTCGCTGTGTCTTCTGTCAGTAACGAACAGTTTGTTTTCTCACTCTGCTCAGCCCTTGGGCAGGGAAAACACAGTCCCTTTAGGTTATGGATTTCTTTGCATTCCACCACCCACAATGTTACAGCCTGCTAACAGTGAGCCCTAAAAGTTCAGAGATCACAGAATCACAAGGTTGGAAAAGCCCTTTAAGGTCATTGAGTCCAACCAACCCTGTCCTCTCCTAAACCATATCCCTGAGCACTGCTGGCTCATATTCACTCTGCAGTCAAGCAACCCCCCCAGGTCCTTCTCTGCCTGGCAGCTCTCCAGCCACTCTGCCCCAAGCCTGTAGCGCTGCACGGGGTTGTTGTGTCCCAGGGGCAGGACCCTGCCCTTGGCCTTGCTGACCCTCATCCTGTTGGTCTCAGCCCACTGGTCCAGCCTGGTCTGGTCCCTTTGAAGTGCCACCCTGCCCTCAGCAGACCAACTCTTCCTCCCAGCTTAGTGTTATCCACAAATTCATTGCGGGAACATTTGATCCCTTCATCCAGGTCATTGATGAACACATTGAACAGAACTGGACCCAGGACTGAGCCCTGAGGGACACAACTTGTGACCAGCCTCCAGCTGGGTTTGGCTCCAACGACCATCACTCTTTGTCTAGCCATCAGGACACAGAGGTAGGGACTCAGTGGGAATGTTGTATTGATTTAAATGGCTTTAAAGCTTGGTAGCTCTGCAAATTGCTGCTGTCAGGTTGTGCAAGCACTCGGGTGTCAGCAACAAGACATCCTTCACTTGTTCTCTGCGCTGTCAGTCACCTGGACAAGGTTGATAAGTGCTATTTTGTTTTGAAGGGGAGATAATATGTGCTTTGTAGCGTTTCTCAGAGCACTCATAATCCTTCATAACACTTTTTTTTGCTGCTTCTCTCAGCAAAATTCTCCCATCTACAAATTACACAGGTGAGTGGTTTTGCTCACAAACCCTCCAGCTGTCAGTGGGGAGTGAGGAGCAGTTTGTACTTACCTCCTCCCGTGGTCCACATACGTGTCTCTTCAGAGATTCCTTCACTCACAAATGCAAACCCCGCTCCTGAGTCCAAGCTTCTGTCAAACCAAAAGTCATATGGTCCTCAGAGACAGGACAGAGAGAAATCATAGGATCACATAATCACAGAATGGTTTGGGTTGGAAAGGACCTCAGAGATCATCTAGTTCCAAACCCCTGACATGGGCAGGGTCACCTTTACCAGATCAGGTTGCCCAAAGCCGCATCCAACCTGACCTTGAGCTCCTCCAGGGATAGGGGTTCCACAACCTCTCTGGGACACCTGTGTCAGGGTCTCACCACCTTCAGAGTACAGAATTTCTTCCTAACATCTAATCTCCCCCTGCCCTCTTTCAGCTTGAAGCCATTGCCCTTTGTCCTGTCACTGCACTCCCTGGGGAACAGTCCCTCTCCCACTTTCCTGTAAGACCCCTTGAAGTACTGTTAGGCTGTAAGTAGGTCTCCTTGGAACCTTCTCTTCTCCAGGCTAACAGGCTAACTCTCCCAGCTTAGCTCACCTCTAGATCATGTCCTTCAGCACATCATCTACTTGCCTTTTCAATCCCTCCAGGGATGGGGACTCCACCACTACCCTGGGCAACCTGTTCCAATGCCTGACAACTCTTTCAGTAAAGAAATTCTTGCTGATGTCCAACCTCAATCTCCTCTGGGGCAATTTGTAACCATTTCTTCTCATCCAATCACTTGTTACCCAAGAGACCAATCCCCACCTCTTTGCACCCTCCTTGCAGGTACTTGTGGAGAGTGATAAGGTCTCTCCTCAGCCTCCTTTTCTCCTGACTAACATGCCTGAGTTCGGGGCTTTCCAGGAGGCAGTGGCTTTCCTCCACTTGCCAGAGCAGCAAAGGTCTGGCAGCAGCTCTTACCCAAAGGTGCAGCTGATGCAATCAGCCGTTCCTGGTGACTTTCTGAGCCCATCTCACGGTGCTGACGTAACTGTCAGGTAGAGCAGGTGCCCCAACCTGCTGAGTCACCCATCTCTTGCACTTCTCCATGTGTACCTCCTTCTTCCAAGCTCTGAGCACAAGTAGCACACACTGAGCACAAGTAGCACCGATGCTTTGCCTGGAGGTTTTTCCTTCTGCTGCTCAGGTCATTCCCTGGTTTTAGGGTTTGCTGGTTTAGTCTTTCTCCATGCAGGACATCACCCCCAGTGACTGTCCTCGCTCCTTAATCTTCTCTGCCCCCCAGCTGTTTCCCCCTTTTCCTGGCTGTTTCCCCCTTGTCCCTCACCCCCACTTTTGCAAGCCAGGCTGCTTCCTCCTCC
>VXBZ01010126.1:15438-28257 GCA_013399135.1 Heliornis fulica
CCCCCCCCCCCCCCCCTCCCCCAACTTCCTGGGACTATTTCCTGAGCACTTTTTAGCCTCTTCCCTTTTTCAGCCTTGCCATGCAGGCAGGAGCTTACAGCATCCCCAGCACACTCTGGAATAACCCTCCACTTCCAACTGCCTTCCACAGCACATTTTAATCTCATCAACAACTGCACAAACTATTTATAATCAGCTCTCTGATTACATTCCTAAGGTCAGTGTCCAAATTAAAAGACTCAGAGTAGCTGCTATACTGCTGCAAAAGCTCCTCTCCACCAGGTTTCCAGAGCTGCTGGGTGGTATTTAAAGGCTGTGATCGGAGGTGCCACCTCCCTCTTGGGTGTCCCACCTCGCTGCTGCCCCTCTTGCTTGTCCTGCCCTCCCTGCTCCCTCCCACGGAGGTACCTTTGAGGAAAAGTGTTCAGAAAGTGCCTTCATGGACATGTCCTAGGAGGTCAAGCCTCCCAAGTCTGGAGAAAAGGAGGCTGAGGGGAGATCTTCTTGCTTCCATGGTGGTGGCAGCAGCATCTCCATCTGCTGAAAGTCAACCCAAACCCAGATAGCTCATAGCCTCAGCCGAGGTATGGTGGGAGAGCTGAACAGGGGGAACCAACTGAGGACAAGGGGGTAAAGAAGGGCGAGGAAGCTCTGCAGGAGAACCTCTCTATGGAGAGAAGGTTCCATCAGCCTGGAACCAGCCTCGATGCATTGCACCATGCAGGAGAGGCATGGGGCTGTGTGTTTGAGGAAGCTGCTTTTAGCTGAATGAGATAAAAGGGAACACAAAGTGTTCTGGTTTTAGTACCAGAAGTAGGCAGGGAGAGAAAGAGGAAACGGTTGTGTCTGTTGAGAAGGATCCTACAAGTTTAACCCCCCCACTGTCAGTCAGAGCTTAGAATTAATCATGTTTTTGTACAGCAGAGTATAAATCACACAGTGCTGGTTCTTTCCACCACCCTCTCTTCAAAGGCCTTGTGGTGAGATAATACAACCGGTACATTCTTCATGGCCGCGCAGTACTGCGGCAGTGCGCTTCACCCCCCAGAGCCCTGCGTTCGGGTTTGGGCCCCTCGCTACAGAAGGGACATGGAGGTGCTGGAGCAGGACCAGGGAAGGGTGATGAGGCTGGTGAGGGGCCTGGAGAACAAACCCGAGGAGCAGCTGAGGGAGCTGGGGGTGTCTAGTCTGGAGAAGGGGAGGCTGAGGGGAGACCTTGTTGCTCTCTACAGACTCCTGAAAGCAGGGTGTGGAGGGGCAGGGGCTGAGCTTTTTTCCTTAGTGACCAGTGATAAAACAAGAGGAAATGGCATCAAGTCCCACCAGCGGAGGTTTAGGTTGGATATTGGAAAAACTTCTTCCCAGAGAGGGTTGTCAGGCATTGGAACGGGCTGCCCAGGGTGGTGGTGGAGTCTCCATCCCTGGAGGGGTCAAAAAGGCGAGTAGATGATGTCCTGAAGGACATGGTCTGGAGGTGGACTAGGCAGGGTGAGGCTGGGATTGGACTTGATGGTCTTATAGGTCTCTTCCAAGCCAAGGGATTCTATGAGTCTATCAGCTATGTAGCAAAAAAACCCCAAAAACAAAACCAAAATAACCCCAACCCTTATGCTTCATTTGGTTGGAAGAATCCAGCCTTGATTTTTTGATTGGTGAAAATCAAAATCCAGGAAATCCAACTTTGGAATTCAGTTTTTAAGAGACAAAGGTAAAATACAAGAGCTCACAAGGCAAGTTCTTCTCAGTGTTTTCAGGAACTGTGTTTCGTGACGCAGGCAAAGCACACTATTGCACCATCCTTTCACGTAAAGACAGCTATGGAAGAAGCTTTTCTGAAGGGTGTTGGGGAAGTTTTATTAAACATTACAGGTCTATCAGTGGTAGGGCAGGGATCTGCAGGGGGAGATACTCCACACTTGGAAGTGTCTAGGATAGCAGACACTTTGCCTAAAAATTAGCCAGTTCTCGTTTACTTGGATGTGCAATGAGAAAGGCAGGAAGGGGAAGCACCAATGTCATGTTCTCACCTACTTGGAGCTACAAGTCCCAGGAGCTGACAGAAAGTAACCACCCAGCTGCGAAAGGAGGCTTTTGGTTTTGAATTCCTCGAGTTTTGGAGGTTATTGTGCTATCTGCAGTGACACCCTGTGGTGATGGGGCAGTAGTTTATCTCTGACCCCGTTCTCTCAGAACCAACCACAAGTCCTGTGACTGGTCCCGCAGTCCTATGCAGCTGAAAGGTAGTTTTTCCAGGTAATGAGTAGCATTCCTTGTAGGATACAAGAGTACACAGTCTTTTCCTGCTGCTTTTATAATTTATCCAATACTATTCACAGTGCTAATATTTCTGAAAGTGATTTCATACACATACTACCTGGTCTTAGAAAATAAATGTGAGATTACAGCTAAAAATAAAAATTGCATGCGATTGCATAGTAATTGAGTTTAAAAATTCAGGAGAAACCCTATATATTCCCCAGAAGAATATGTTATGTATATAAATGTACCTAGCAATTGGTTAACCACCCTAGATTTTGAGTGAGTTACATGAGTTTTCCTCCGTTACGGAGCAGCGTGCCAAAGCATGGATGTTCTTCTCAAGCACAGGCTGTTTCTACAGGACTTCTTTGCATCACTGTTTGACATGCCTTTGTTTTTCCTTTCTTTCTTTTACCCCAGGCAGATTTGAAGTGGGAAATGTCAGAGGATGTTGTGGGGAGAGGGCAGACTGACTGCGTGTGTTTAAACGTCAGAAGATGCTTACGCAGAGGAAAGCACTTGACCTGGTATGAACCAGGCAGCACGAGCTGCTTCCTTGGTTTCAGCCTGGGGTCTTTAGTTTCTTAATCCTTCCACTGCTTAGCATCAAATACATAAAAAAAAAAAAACCCCACCACCAAACCTATGAAATTTTTTAGCTTTATCAGAAAAGCAAACATTAGCAAAATCCAATAGGCACCTCATATGTCTCCTCTGTTCATTTTCTCATTGATTTTTGAAAGGCTTCTGGTTTTGGTGGCCTTTCAAACCAGCAAAGCAACTAAGATCATGTTGTTAAAGAAGCCTTTTGGATGTGATTTAACCAATGATGCAGTTCACCATGCATACATGTGGATCTTTAGGTGAAAACACAGGCATGTTTTTTGCAGCTCAGCTTGGAAACTGCAGCCATGCTTGGCATGGCGGCCTTCCCCAGGGAAACAAAGGCTGGTTTGTAGCAGCACAGGCCAGACGCTTTCACGCAAGCGTTTCCCCTCAGCCATTCACCACTGGTCACTCTGAAGTCAGTCTCTGTATTTAACACACTCATTTCCTTCCCCTTCTGGGAAAAACAAACCAAACACCACTCTCCCTCATATTTCAGAGGTTTCTCTGACAAAAATTGTGGTTACCAACCACCAGCCTTCCCAAATTGTTTTATCAAGAGATATGTATTGGGAAACCTATTAGGCTCTATCCAGGGGGAAGTTCCTCATGGAGAGAGTAATGAGAGGCTGGAACAGGCTGCCCAGAGAGGTGGGGGATGACCCAACCCTGTAGGTATTCAAGGCCAGGTTGGATGGGCCCCTGGGCAACCTTGTCTAGATGCAGGCCTGGAGGTTGGTGGCCCTGCCTGTGTTAGGGGGTTGGAACTCAATGATCATTGCAGACTCTTTGAACCCAGACCAGTCTGTGAACCAACAGCCTGAGAGTGATAAGGCCCTTGCAGCTCTGTGTCCAACCTGTGGCAAGGCTGATGCAGTCCCAGTAGGCACACATGTATATATATATATATTCACAACATATACACATACACCTCTGCATGTGTAACCACATGCACAGGTAACAGACAGTGCCCACATGAACACTGCACCATCAGCTTCATCCTTCCCCCTTCCCTGTCCTTAATTTGTGTTCCCACAACTGCACCTCTTGGCTTGTAGACAAGCCACCAATGGGGAAATGGCTCCTGTGATGCACCTGACAATCATTTGAGTTGCCCTATTTTCTACATCTCTCCTCAAGACTTTATTATGAGCTTCCATCTCATTGCTTCTTCCCAAAAGTTAACCTTTGGGCTAGATCACCTTTTCATAATTAACTGGAGCTGAGCTCACCAGCCCTCCTTGCCAAACAGAGAGAGCTATAAAGGACATTTTCACCTCCTGCTCTCCCAACAGGCTGGGTCTCTACCCACCAGTCCCACTGAAACACAAGCCCTTGGCCAGAAATACCCAGAACCCTTCCTGGCACTGTGAGGGAATTTACTCACCTGGAATAAAACACAGCTCATGCCCTGAGCGGAAAGGATGGATGGAAATGTTACTCACTGAGTCCTACCTCTAAGTCTTCTTAAATGATTGGACCCAGCTCAGCTATAATTTTTTTTTTATTATTTTAAAGGCTATTGGAAAAGTAGATTTTTTTTTACAGCAGAATAATTAGGACTTAAAGGAATTCTTATTCCTGATTACTTTGAAGTACACTGACAGAACTCCTGCCAGTTGTTTACAACATACAACTGTGCATCTCTTTCTTCTAATTCACAACCTATATGAAGAAACCTACACACAGGTTTTTGTATATGTTATTTTTAGTCATGTTTAACAGTGGCCTATTTAGCTTTCCAACGGAAGTGTGGGTAATAAATCTGTCTGGAACTGAAATTTTCATCAGTTAAAATAGACCAACCCTCCCTCACAACAAGATCCTTCCTATTCAGCAGGCAGTTATCAAAAACGAATTAAAATGATGTTTAGAACTGCCTCCTCTGTCCAATGTTCAAACTGGCATCCTTGTGTCTCTTATTACCTGGCTATACTGTATACAAGGCTTTAAAGTGGCTTCCTCTCAACTTCAGGTGGTAAGGCAGATGGGGAAGGAAAGGGAAAATAGTATCCTGAGAAAAAAGGGACAGATTTCATAGAATCATAGAATGGCTGGAGTTGGAAGGGACTCCCAGAGGTCATCTAGTCCAACCCCCCTGCAAGAAGCAGGGACACCCCCAACTAGATCAGGTTGCTCAGGGCCTCATCCAACCTGGCCTTGAACGTCTCCAGGGATGGGGCATCCACCACCTCCCTGGGCAACCTGTTCCAGTGCTCCACCACTCTCACAGGAAAGAACTTTTTTCTAATATCCAATCTAAATCTCCCTCCCTCTATTTTAAAACCATTACCCCTTGTCCTGTCACAACAGGCAATTTAAAATTGACTTACAAAAGCTATCAGATCCTAAACAAGTAACACACACAGACAAGCATGATACAATTTAGGAAACAGTATTTAATTTAAAGTTGAAAAAAACCCAGTCCCAAACCCTAATGCCTCATGTTGTTTATGCTACACAATTTGAAGTGTTTTGTGTCTTGATTTGCATGAACTCTATAGTCATTTACCATCCTGCCTTCCTCTGATCTTGAAGAGACTGCCACAAGCTCAATCATCAATCAAAACACTTTTACAATCTTATAAAAGCCTGAGGGAAGCAGACTCTTCAGAATGCAGACTTCCTTGTGTACTAACTCAAATAGCCCAAAGTACACTCCCAACAGCTTCCCCTTTAGGGGAAAAATCTGGGAAGATTGGTCCCTCAGTTACTCAGCTCCAAGGTCAGAATACAAAAAGTTATTTTGATACAGCTACCATGTTGACATAATCACTTTACCTGAGACTCCACTGAAAAAGTTAAACAATTAGAAAAAAAATTGCTATTCTAAATATGCTCCCTAAATGTATGCATAAACCAAAACAGCTGTTTTCCACAGTTTGTGCCCCAAGTTATAAAACCAGTTTAGGTTAGTTTATAACCTAACCTTTCAGAACCTAAGAAATGTATGATAACACCACTATCATATCACCATCATTAGTAAACATGACACATCCTCAATCAAGATATGAAACAAAACTATTTACAGGAACAGCTTCTTATCTCTGCCCCTTCAGCAAACTGATAATGTAGCACCAGATAGATCTGCTAAGCAATCTGATCTTTCTCCAGGTTCTTCCTCATTTTTCTTTCACCACCTTCAAATTTGCCTGCACTTCAGTTTACATTTCTAGCATAGCCACACTATTATTTTGTTTCTAATAATGGACATATCTAACTTTGTGACAGTTCATTATGCCACACACTGTAGTGAACACTAATAAAGACTTAAAAGTGGTATTCCATACTAACATTGCATATAAATTACAGGTAAAAACATGAACTGGAAAATTACAAGGTGAAATCCTTTTAACAAGGAAAGTAAAAATCTTTAGTGAGCATAGAGACAATGCATGGAATTTGTTTCTTTGCATTAAAATCACGTCTTGTGGAGCAGGACTCGTACTCTGCCACTCTGCGATTTACACGAGTCAAAATCTGCAGGAGCTCAAGTTTCCTTCCATGTTCCTTCAGCATTTTACACAGTGACTGAATAAACCACGAGCCTTCAGCTGAATTCCTCCAGGAGTAATAACCTGTAGAAGAGAGGTGTCAAATTGACCAGATGTAGCAGACCTGACACAAGACAGGATAGCAACTAAGGGAACAACACACTTTTCCCAGTAACAACCCATATTTAAAAATAAAACCTCAAAACCACTAACAAAATAATCTCTTCAAATCCCAACTCAAAGACTTTTCTAATCCTCTCATCTTTTCTTAAGAAAACTTTAAGTATGTAGAAAAATCAAGAGGCAGGAAAATTGTAATCATCTGCAACAGTCTTGGCCATTAGTCTCTTACTACTTTCATGTATAGGAAGGAGAGGTAACAGTACAGATGGAGCCAAGATGCAAAATGGCTTTCAGCATCACTGTCTTCAGGACCAGCTGCACGAATTAATGACTAGATCCTACTTCTGGTAAGTGATAACACAAAGGGATATACTAAGGGCTCAGTCACAACTAATTCTGTGTACTAATACATCAAAAATAGAGTTGATAAACAAATCGCCTGCTGGTGTTTATCATCCAGTTCTGTCCATGCATCTGCAGATATCCAGTTGTTCTGTTATCTCAGAACTAATAGTATTTTAGATCAGGAAGTAAAAAGGTATTTGCACAACTCATTACCTGAATTTACAGCAGATGAACATATGAGGATTTACAAGTGAAATATGTGTGTGTTTGTGGGAGGTTTGCAGGAACTGAGAATAGCAACTACCTCAAAAAGAAATAAAATCCAGGATAAAAAAATGATTGCGGGAAAAAATTATTTATTCTCTTCTGTAGAAATAACAAAGTAGTCACCCACTGACTGGGTACAGCTGCAAACTGCTGTTTACAGTACCAAGAGAAGCTGCTGTCTCTCACCTGGAGCTGTAGAATATGCATAGAGGAAGTCTGCTTCCACGGGTATCTTCTGACACATTGTTTCTTCTGATCCACTGTCTGCTTCAATACCAGAATCCAATTCTGTTCCTCTACAAGCCTATTTGGTGGAAAGAAGAATGAAAAATACAATGAAAAAAAAACTATATAAGGCAGCTATTGCGATCAGCATATGGATCTTTTTTCCCCCCATTCTAAAGATGGGGATAACCTAATTTAAAAAAATAAATAAAGAGAATCTCTATATCACATTTTCATTATGCAGATTCAGAAGTAAACAGCACTTGAATCAACTGTACAGTTTAAGACAAATAGTAATTCAAATGTCCATTCAGAAGCTCACTATAATATTTGCTGGTGTTCACAAAGGTTGTATTTCCTTAATTCTGTGGGTTAAGTGAAATCCCAGCTATTACAAACCCTTCCTACTGCACAGGGCTGACTGTGCCTGAAGAGACTCTTACTCTGAAAGTAATTCTATTTAAATCAATTTAACTTTTTATTCCACTAGTAATTAGTGGGAAGCTCTTTTTTCTAAAGTATCTGGCTGATTTGATGATCATTGTTCTAGCTGTACATCACCTGAATGAAGAAGAGCTTGGGTTTTCCTGCTAAACTTCTGCACCTGTCACCTCTGAAAAGGCTTGTCAGGGCTTTCAGTTCCAGAGGGCCATCGGTACCATAGATGAATCCTTCCTCACCGTGGCTTAGCAACACGCACACAAAACTGCTTCTCTTGCTGTGATCTTCCTCAGAAACTTGAAAAAGAAAAAAAAAAACCCAAGAATTATCTTAACTTCTTGTATTCCCTATGGGCTTTCAACAACTGATGCTTCCCATGCAACTGAAGTCTTATAGAACTAATTCCCGTGTTTAGAAATGTCCACCCAGTTTTCACCAAAAGGAGCCGGACTACTCTACTTCCAAAGGCTGGACAGGGGAAACCCCAAGTTAAAAGGCCAACCCTATCCACTCTAAGACATGGCCACTGAACTGGGCCAGGAACAGAATGAGGAGACAAAGAGGGTGTTCCCACAGCACCTCAAACCCAAATGGTACACCTCACTCATGGTCAACAGTCACATGATCTGGGACTGGCCTGATGGGAAGTTCCAAGTGTTGGGAAAGGATGGAGAAGTCCTGATTCTCTTTCCAAGCAAAGGCACTTCAACTACCTGGATTACAGGGGAAATGGATGAAAGTAGCACAAAAGCTGTTGCTGCTGCAGGGCCCCCTCACTCTGACTTTTGCCCTGTAGCAAGGTCTGGGGAGATTTTCCAAGCTTCTGGATTTTGTACTTAATGACATTTAATCTTGGAATAAAGCATTTTCAAGACCTGTTTGGACACCAGCCTGTGTGACCTGCTCTAGGGAACGGGCTTTGGCAAGGGGGTTGGACTCGATCTCTCGAGGTCCCTTTCAGCCCCTACAATTCTGTGAATTGTAGATTTTTCCCCCCCACTTTGAGTATGCAAAGAGCATAGAATAGATATTCTCTGATGTCTTCTGTTGCCTGACATCATGTATGGAAAGGTACAAACATGGTTTAACAGAAAGTATCCAAAAGGAATTCTGAGGGGGAAACTTGAGAAGTTGCAAGGGTTTGTAGATGAAATGTGTTCAACAGTCCCAAAAGCTGAAGTCTTCCATTTAAAGCTTGCCAAAACGCTGATTTCTAGTCTGGAAAAATGGAACTATTTACACTGTTCTCCAGTGACACTCACTCAGGTGATTTCTACAAGCATTGTATCTGCAAGAGTCAGGAGAGATGTTTTTTTGGCAAGCTCTAGTTAGGCTGCAGTTTGTACTGTATATTGTATATTTGAGGGCCTTATACCACAGGTTAAGGCAGAAGTCTTTCCACTTTCAGCTACAATCAACCTACAGTCCACAACCATACTAATAAATTAACCCTGGCTGGAGCATTCTCTAGCATAAACGTGAACTGGCACTAAAGAATCTACATAAGCATTAGCAAACATATTTTTAAAAGTGGAAACAAAACAAGACCAAGGAAACTCAACCAACCAACCTTCAAAATTGTTTCTGGCTACCAGGCTGCTGGGAATAATCCCTGGAACACTGTTGAACTGTGATCTGGAACAGCGTGCAAGCGTGCTGTTAGGCATGAGCCACAGCAGTTGGACTTGATGATCTTAAAGGTCTCTCCCAACCTAAATGATTGTATGATCTAACACAAACAGCAGTCTAAGGCTCTCACTTGACAGAAGGGTGTTTTTGTTTCACAAGTCAAGCAAAACATGAGTCCTCTAAATGAGGAACTAAGTCCATATGCCTGCAGTTCAGGTGCCTCAGTTAGACCCACAACACTCCCTGGAGGGGAACACTTCTCCGGCCATGCCACTAAGCATAGAGCACAGAACCTCTCTACCCAAGTAAGCAGGTTTCTTTCCAACTCACAGCACTTCAGCAATCCCAGGGTTAAAATACAAATCAATCTGCACTTAAGTTTCAGCCTTTTTTCCATCCTTCTTTAGGAGGAGAGAAAGGATACAGAGACAGCAGTCACAGCACAAAAGATGAAGAGACAGTAAAGATGAATAAATACAGAAAATATGACATATGTGTCATTCTTAGCAATAGGTGACCAGGTGGTAAATATCAACTAAAAGAACCATGGAAGAAGAGATATGAGGGCTGGAGATCACAGAATCACAGAATGCCAAGACTTGGAAGGGACCTCGAAAGATCATCTAGTCCAACCCCCCTGACTGAGCAGGATCACCTAGATTAAATCACACAGGAATGTGTCCAGATTGGTCTTGAATGTCTCCAGAGAAGGAGACTCCACAACCTCTCAGGACAGCCTGTCCCAGTGATCTATCACCCTCATGGTGAAAAAGTTCCTCCTTATATTCAGATGGAACTTTCCATGTTCCAGTTTAGAACCATTTCTGCTTGTCCTATCACTGGCCATCACCGAGAAGAGCCTGGCTCCATCCTCCTGACACTCACCCTTTACATATTTATAGACATTAATTAATACCAGATGTATTTGGGAACAGCAGTTGATTTAATACACACACTGAACACATTATTACTTACCATTTTTCAACAGTTTAAAGATGTCCCCGCATGAAAGATCGTTGTTGATCTTTATTTTATATCCCAACTTCATAAAAACTTCTCTGGCACTTGCAGCATCTGCATCTGTACCCATACGGGGTAACATCCCTACACAGAAAAGAAATCTATTATTTTTTGGTATGATATATGTGGCATGGTCTAAGCCAAGTTCTTTTCTCACTGAAACCCGTACCAGGCTGGAATATTATTCCATTATTCTATAATCACTCTAACAGAAAAAGCATTGCTCTGCTTCACACACTATCTCCTCTCTGTAGAGCTGCCTACTCCTTACTTTTATATCTACCTATCTAAAGACATGAAAAATGATTTCATTTACAAAACAGGAATCATGACTAAAAGGTAAGCTGGATTCATACTGCCTACCACATTTTCTCCCCATGACCAATGTGTTCCCTCTATGCATATTTGGAAGAACACACTGAAACCAATCAAACCATTCTAGATTGGGATCAAAATTGGTCTGTATATTTGGTTTTGAAGGGTAACACATGCCACTTTTATATAAATTAAGGAAAAAATATTTGAAAGTTGTACCAGTCTGTCTCTGGAAATTCTTATTGTTTATTATTACACATTGCCCCATCTCTGGATAATCCATTCTGTAACTGTAGTCTGGCAGAATTCCAGAGTCCATAGACTTGCTAGCAGGTAGGTTCTTTCTGTGTAGAAAACAGAATTGAGATGTTCATTTCTGTGTCTCTTCTCCAGTTTCAAAACAACAATTAATACAGTGATTTTAGCAAACCCCTGAAACTGGTTAAGGTTTGCTACTTGGTCCCCAGAAATTTCCTCAGCAAGTTTCCCGATGACATCAACCTGTGTGGTACAGCCAACACACTGGAGGAAAGGGGTGTCATCCAGAGGGACCTTGACAGGATTTAGAGGTGGCCCACTGCAAATCACATGGAAGTTCAACAAGGTCAAGTGCAAGGTCCTGTGCTTGGGTCAGGGCAATCCCAAGCACAACTAGAGGCTGGATGAAGACCGATTTGAGATCAACCCTGATAAGGACTTGGGGGTAGACAAGAAGCTCAACGTGACCTGTCAGTGTGCACCTGCAGCTGTGAAAGTCAGCCGTGTCCTGGGCTGCATGAAAAGCAGCATGACCAGCAGGTGAAGAGAGGGGATTCTCCTCCTCCACCCTGCTCTCCTGAGATCCCACTTGAAGTACTGCAATCACTGCAGGGTCCCCAAAACAAGGAGGACATGGACCTGCTGGAGTGGGTCCAGAGGAGGCCATGAAGATGATCTGAGGGCTCAAGCACCTTTCTTACAAAGACAGACCGAGAGAGTTGGGGTTGTTCAGCCTGGAGAAGAGAAGGCTCAAAGGAGATCTTAGAGCAGCCTTCCAGTACCTGGAGGGGCTACAGGAAAGCTGTGGATGGGCTGTTTACAACAGCATGGAGTGACAGGACAAGAAGACACAGCTTTAAGCTGAAGGAGGAGAGATTTAAATTAGGTATTAAGAACAATTTTTGTTACGCTGAGACTGGTGATCACTGGACAACCTGTGCCAGGGTAAGTTGCAGCAAGCCCCTCCCTGGCAGTGTTCAAGGCCAGGTTGGACGGGGCTTTGGGACATGGCCTAATGGAGGGTGTCCATGCCCACAACAGGGGGGCTGGAACTGGATGGTCTTTAAGGTCCCTTCTAACCCAAACCATGCAGAAAGGTTCTATGGTTCTGTAAAGTCAGCTGGTAGAACTGATTTAAGACTAGTGAGGACTGTACCTACTCAGAGGTTAAAATAAACTGCTTTGCATAGTTATGCTCCCAAATCAAACTTCTGTATGTGGACAGTCGCCAAGCATTAAACACAAATAATTTAAATTAAAAATGAAGAGTCATTTGTATTTGTGGTAATCTTCTGTGCAACTTGGTAACAAGCTGAAAGTGTAAAGAACCAAGGAAGAGCTGTGTCTAAAACGATAACATGTCTGCACAGAAGAAGAAAAAACAATTATACCAACAAGAAATCAGTGGAGTTTTTTTTACTACGATTTTGCAGAGCGACTTGGCCAGGCTGGACTGATAGGTCAACTTAGGAGGGTCAACAGGGCCAAGTGTTGGGTCCTGCACATTGGCCACAATAACCCCTGGCAGCGTTACAGGCTTGGGGCAGAGTGGCTGGAGAGCTCACTGGAGGAGAAGGACCTGGGAGGGTTGGTTGACTGCAGAGTGAATATGAGCCAGCAGTGTGCCCAGGTGGCCAAGAAGACCAATGGCATCCTGGCCTGTATCAGGAATGGTGTGACCAGCAGGAGTAGGGAAGGGATTGTCCCATTGTCCTCTGCTCTGGTGAGGCCACATATCGAATACTGGGTGCAGGTTTCGGCTCCTCACTCCAGGAAGGATGTTGAGATGCTGGAGTGTGTCCAGAGAAGGGCGATGGAGCTGGGGAAGGGTCTGGAG
>VXBZ01010126.1:36434-49992 GCA_013399135.1 Heliornis fulica
GTGACAGGTGACAGGATAAAGGGAAATGTCCTCAAGCTGCACCAGGGCAGGTTCAGATTAGATGTTAGAAAAAAGTTCTTCACCTAAAGAGTTGTTGGGATGTGGAACAGGCTGCTCAGGGAGGTGAGTCCCCATCCCTGTGTGTATTTAAAAAGCAGGTATATGAGGTGCTCAGGGTTGTTGTTTAGGAGAGGAGAGGGACAGTTGGACTTGATGATCTTAATGGTCTTATCTAACCTTGTGATTCTGTGATTCTATTAGGAGCACAAGATAAAAAATTGCTGCTCAATATAAGGATAACTAATCTGTCAACATTAGGAAATTCAGCAGTAGGGAGAAGGTTATTTAATACTCTTCTGAGGCTGAATCAGTAGCTTGGAAGAAAATCTCGTGGATTTATTTGTTTAGAGTATGAATTCTGTCACAGAGCTATGTTGCATGGTACGTATAGGGCAGAAACCTGTGTATTTTGAGTCATAGCTGATTTGCATATGTACACTTCATTTCCCAGCAGCTGTGTGTAGTGTGTTTTGTCATAACTGTCAGTAGTTTTGAGGATTCTTTTTTTTTAAAACTAAAATGTAGGGACATGTATGATGAAGTCATACATTTTTGTTTGTCTTTTCCCTGTAGCATGAGAGAGAGTTGCCACTTCTGAAATACTGAATCACAGAACGTTAGGAGTTGGAAGGGACCTCAAAAGATCATCTAGTCCAACCCCCTGCCTGAGCAGGATCACCTAACACAGGAAGTTAATTTGTTTAAAAGCAAAAAATAAATAAACCCCAACCTTTCCCCCTGCCTCCCAAAGTAGAAGATGCCTACTGGCCTTGTCAACTGAAAAAAGAAGTAGCCTTCCATGAAAAGGGAAGAGTGAAATAAGTTCTTTAAACCATATCACAGGGGAGATGTTTTTCCAGGATCTTCATGCAACCATCCTGCTGAGTCAAAAGCACTAAAGTCCAAACATGTTGGTGACAAAATTTCTTTCTGGTAGGTAAAATAAAAATAGGTAGTCCCCTTAGTTCTGGTGGGATAGAAGAGAGGAGGATAAAGTGGGAATTTCCCAGTGAACTCAGAAGGCCAGTCTGTAGTTACACCTAGTCTGTAGCTCTAAATTGTATGTGCTTTAAATAGATGTGTGGTGCTAGGTATAGTTAATAGAGGAACTGAAGTTAACTTGAAAAGACCTGACATGGTGGACTGCTGAGAATCTTGAGAATGGTTGGACTGCAAGAAGTGACAGATCTCAGTTTAAAGTAAGGGTCATTAGGTTACATATCCTCCCAGCTGTGTTTCTGTAAAATTACATACCAGTGTAAGTAAGAAGTTTAAAATCAGTAGAGTTACAGGAATTGTCCTTCACTTCCCTTCTTTTTAATGGACACCTTGTGGGAAAGTGCTGGTGTAGGCACTGCCTTTTGCACCCAGTTAGTGTACAGCGGGGCTGGCAGCATCAAAATGAAACCAAGGGTTCAGCTAACACTTCTGAGAAACGCTGATTGCTGTTTAGAACTTAATTTGTCATTCCCCCAAAAAGAAACTGATTGCAAGAAAAAGCAGTGAAGGGAATTCACAGGTCAGGAGACTGACATGGTCTGTAGAGGTAATATGTCCAGGTCTATAGAGATGATATGTCTGAGCACACCCCCAAGAGCAAAAAAACCACTGTTACATAAGCAGTAAACTTATGAAAACATAGGCAGGCTTAAATGTGGCAGGGGCAGAAATGTAGGTGTCCAGGGGGATTCATAGGGTCTAACATTTGGGCTTTGGGACCCACAAGGATATTTAAATATTTAAAGTCACTGTGTAGGTCCAGCTTGCTAAAGGTTTGAATGCTTCTGAGTATGAGTTTCATTTTTTCTCTTTCATTGCAACAGGGAGGTTGTTAAGAGAACCAATTGGTTATGCTGGGCAGAACAAAAAGATGCATCTTCATCATTATTACTTATTGCTCCTCTTGCAGGAGCTCAGAGGGGTAATTAATTTTTCCTGAAAAAGAAAAGTTAACTAAGCTTAAATGTAATTACAGGTGGGTTAATGTCCATGTTTTACTACACTGTTTATATTGCCACATTTGGATTCCTTCATGTGGAGTTTAAAGGTTGCCGAGATAGCAAGCATTTCTGTGTCACACGCTATTTCTTGCAAAGAGATAAGATTGCTGCCTCAAGTTTACGAGAAAGTACATGAGTTTTTAAGGCAGGGACAAGTATTACTGAACAATAGCAAAGGTTGGCAGCAGAGAATGGAGCTCTCATTTTGGATATCAGCTCTTTGAGGTACAGAGCTCAGAGCTAGAGTCGTGGAAATCTTGCATTTTCTCAGGAACTCAATTGCTGCACTACCCATACAATTAATTATTTCATTTGTCTCTCCAACTATAAAGCAGAAATAATAGCATTTTTCCCTCCCTACTAATGTTGTGTGGCTTATTAACACAGTTTGTGTTAATAATACAATACTTTTTTGAAGAGGAATGTAATACCATTCTGTAAACAAAAATGAAAATTCACAGACCTTCTCTTATTGTGCTTATTCTGTGTACCTTGAACAGCAATAATATGAACATCTTCTACTTCCAAAAATGTGTGGAAAGAATTAATGTTAACATGAGTCTCATAGCAAGGTTGGGTGTTGATTCTGAGTATCAGCTACTCTTGGTTAATAAATAAAGCATGCTGAACAGAAGAGGAGTCAAAAGCAGTGATGGGTGCAGGAAATATTAAAATTATTTAAAATTTAAGATTTTAAAATTAAAATAAAAAAAATATTAAAAGCGAGTCACAAACAGAAATTGACACTGATTTGACTGTTTGTAGTTGCCTTAGGACGAATGAAGAGAAACTGGGAAGAAAGACTGAAGAAAGTGGAAGAACTAGCATCTCACTATGAAAGAAACCCTTTTCCTCCAGTTTACAGACCAAAACTTTCAAAACCCTTTATGCCATCATCTGTTTGGAAAATATTTTGTCGTCAGGCTGAAGCTTTTGATTATGTAAAAACCTGCGATGAGGTAAATTATTTGTTAGGTGAATGTCTCTACTCTTCAGGTACTTTCAAGATTGAACTTAGAAACATATTTGACAGCAAACAGTAAAAGGCTTTTTTTGGGTAACATTGTAGACTAGATCTAGTGATAGATCTAGTCTACTAGAACTAGATCTGTTGATAGATCTAGTGATAGATCTGTTCCTTCTGAAGGTGAGCAAACTGTTCGGGTTGGCAGGAGAATGGAAATGTACTGGGAGTAGTAAGAAAGAAAAGAGGAGGAAAAAACCAAAGAAAAAGAGATAAACAGGAGGCAGAGACAAAATAGAGACAAGACAACTCTCCAGTGGTGTTAGAGTAACAAGTTCAGATGATAAGAACTCAGGAGCCTAATAAATACTTGGCAAAATATGTTCTCTGTTTTCAGTTTAATGCTTTTCTAATTGATTGCTGCTTTCAAAGAAAGTACTGAGTTTTCTTCTATGCTGTTTTAGGTGTTAAATCCTGACAGTCTGATTTCCAAAATGTACTCTTGTTGACTTGGCAGCAGTTGGTTTCTGTTTGTTTTGTTGGGTGTTTTAATTTATCTTTTCAAACTTCCATTTTTGGACTTAAATAATTCAGTCTAAAGAATGTTTCCTGTAAGGCCATATATGCTACTATCATGCTATGAGACATTCAGTACATTCCTCCTCCTCCAGTTCCAAGTGCTTGCCACTGATGAGATAAAAGATGATTTTACAGAGAAAATGAAGTTTACATTAATGGACAGTGAAGAAAAAAAAAGCTTCAATATTTTACTAATTTAACTGAAATCAAAATAGTGTTATAAATTAGAAGCAGATGTTATTTAGGTTGAAAGAGGATAAGTGACCTACCTATGATTCTATGATTCTATAGTCTTTTAGTATTTACTAACCTTTGACCAAATAAATTAATGCCAGATAGGAACTTCAGAAAACACTACCTGTTTGGTTTTTTTTAATAAAAAAACCCAACTTTCAATGTTTTTATTTTGAAAGGATGTTCATGTTTTTGCCTTGGAAAAGAGTGCACAAAGTGGACAGCGGTTTTACCTTGTGACAACATACACCGAGCTCTGGTTCTATTACACGTGAGTATTGGAAAAGATACCCTGCACGTTGCTGTAGGATAGTAGTGTACTGGATATCCTGTCACCTGGTAATAGCTGTTACTGGAGTGCTGTCCCCAGCAGCCACTGCGGCTCTGACCAGCATAGAACTGCAGTGGGTTGCCTGAGGTTTGATCTCAGCCGTGGGAGGCGAAGGGGGGTTGACTTTTGGGTTGCAGACTGCCATTATTTGCTGTGAATTAAGGACCCTGTCAGCTGAGCTTGAATCTATTAGCAGTAGATTTGCTTTTGCTCTCGGCTTTCCTCAGGGGACCCTATCAACATGTGACACAAATATGTTTCTGTTAGCTGTATATTGGTTTAAATGGACATTAATAAAAATGTCCTGTAACCAATTTATGGGTTTGTATTGCATCATGCAGTTTAAAGCATTGACAATTTGGTCACACACTGAACTTTTTCTTTCTGAATTTTTTTTTGTTTCACAAGAAAACATTTGGTTATGAAGTAAAAGAAATCTAAGAGTCAATTTTTATACAAAATTTAAACTTGATTTTTTTTCCCCACAACTTGAAAATGAAAGTATTTTTTACTTTAGTTGTAAAAAAAATGTGTGTAATCTCATTTTAGTGCTTAAGACGTATGACTGCTTTTTTATTGTAGTTTCCATCATTCCTTAAACTCTTGACAGCATTTCTTTTGATAATATGTATTGTAAAAGTTGGGGAATGGGGAGGAGAATACTTTACAAACCTAAGTTCTAGGCCAGACAAATATCTTCTTGATTTGATGCTGTGGTTAGTTACACATTTTTCAAAGCATTATAGATCTGCTACATTTTTTAACAAAGGTGGTTGATTGAAAAACAAAAGGATATTTTTTTTGCAACTGTTAAGTATGTATAATGTTCATCATAAGAGGTTGTGATTTCTTTTTGGTTTTCCTTAGGAAAGATTATAAAACAAGTCTTATGCATTGCTATGAAGTCATTCCTGAAAAAGATGCCTGTAAGCTTTATTTTGATTTGGAGTTCTACAGGCCAGCAAATCCTAGTGCAGATGGAAAGAGCATGGTTGCAAAGTTAATTGAGGTAAACCAGAGCAAAGTCACATTGTAGATTGATATGAATTTGTTGTCAATTTAATACAGAACCAAAGTGTTTGCCACTTTATCTCAGTTATTCTGTAGTGGTTGTTTTGGATGAAGTAAAAAGTACTGTTGTAATTAAAGCAAAGGATAAGTCAAAGGATAAAGTAGAGAATTGTGGCTGTAGAAATGCTTGTATTCACTGTAGGTTTACTGATATGGTGAGTTTGCTTTTGCAGATTGGTTTATGTGCTCTGCCACTTCAGAGCTGTAAAACTTAAAGGGTGTTTAGGTGTTCTTCAGAGTGGCATCAATAAAAGTTCCATTCAGATACTCCTCAGTTCATTTCCTTTGCCAGCTGGTGCAGTCATCTATCAAAGCTTACATAAATACCTCCTGATTTTAGGTGTCTTCAGAGGGCAGTGCAAATATAGTTGAGGTAAATCATGATGTAGAGAACATCAGGTGACTGCACCTAGTTTGGTACCTAGAATTCAAAGTATTTGCTAATTATCAATTTTATTAAGTATTTCAAATTTCCATTTTATTTCAAATGTGATTGGAAAATGGGCTCCACTACAAATTCAGTATAGCAGGTGGAAAACAAAGCAGGTTTTTAGAAGAATACTTTCTTTTCCAATGAAATCTCCTTGTGAGTGGGCATTTGTGAGACTTCGGATGCTTACAAGTCCCTAGCTAGGATGGAAAGAAAGAAAAAGATGATCAAGGTGGTTCCTTTGTGAAGAACCTTTCACTGATACATAATCCAGAGGGATTTACTCCAATATGGATGAATTCTGAAATCCAGAGATTCTTCAGGTTAAGAAGTTGGATTTGCTGGGGGTGGGGAGAATCTGAGGTGCTAAAATCCTGAGCATCCAGAGTTCTGAGTCCTAGTCCTAAACAGGAGTACTCCCAAGCTTGGCTTATAAAAGGTTTGTAGAGCTATTTTAGAGCCAGACATCTTATGTTTTCTGCTTAGTTAGTGTTCACTGGGTCATAGTGGTGAATTAGCTAAATGCTAACAGTGAATTAGCATACCAGCCCTTTCTGTCATGACAGCTTTACCCTCCGTTCTGGGTACGCCTGCATTACAAACATTGGCACTGTGGGTGTTAGCTGGGTGGAAAAAAACCTACTGGGTGGAAAAAAAATCCCAAAAAAACCCAGAAGATAAAGCTGCTAAATTAGCCCTTGACCTGGAAATCTGCTAGACTATTGACTTGATTATTTCAGGAAATCTAGTTTATGTCAAAGTTGGTTAAAATGCTCTGCATTATGAGTTAATTTGAATTACTTACATGTTCAAAGTGAGGGAAAAAACCCAACCTTGAAAAAAAGGATGTAGAACCTGCACTTGTGTTACATTTTACAGATACCACTATTAAAAAGGCCAGAGAAAAATAGCCTAATAAATGTTTGTATTTTCAGCTTGTCAGCCAAAAATTAAAAGAACTTTATGATGTGAATTGTTCGGCCAAAGATGTCTTGAATTTAGATTCCAGTACTGATGAAAAATTTAGTCGACACTTAATATTTCTACTCCAGAAGGCTGTATTTAAGGATAATATTCATGTTGGTAAGTATGTTCTTTTCTCTTACACCTAGAAATAAAGGGGTTTTACTTTGTGCACTGCCATCTCACATTTTAATATTTATTTTGATTGAATTATATGTGGAAACAAATATGTATTCCCAGCAGAAATGGTTACCTATTTCTCTTTCATTAAGGCTCAGTATTTCTCAACTCACCTTCTACTTCCTTTTTCTATAATTAGCATTTGTGTTGGCAAATATGTGACTATGTGCCTGTATGTTCTATTTAGAAAACTACTAGCAAGACTGGCTTTTGGCTTGAAAATTGGTTTACAGCCCTTAATTTTCAGGTTGATGTCAGTCTTAACAGTTACAGCTACAATTATTGACTTTACATACAGTTGGTTTGTGCTCAGCACTGGGTCACAAAGACAGGACAAATATGACTAAATGCAGCAGGAACTGATGGAAAGCAACTGGCTCAGTGGTGGAATGAGTATCTGCACCAACCTACAAAAGCAGAAGCTTGGGTTATTTAACGTTGCACCTGCAGCCTCTGTTTTGTCATTTCTTAACATTTGGGTGTTGGATTTTGTAACCTTTGTTCCTGTCTGTGTTTTTCAGACAAACAGGGTGAGGGAGAGGATGCAGAAATGCTGCTAGAAGTCCCCTGTTAGAAGGGATGAAATTTATATTTGTGACATTTAGCTCTACTGTTTCTGTTCATGAGGAACTGGGGCAACCACAGCAGGGTTACATGTATGAGAAAGAAATCCTCTGCTTTGTTCCTGGGTTTTCACTGGCAGTAGGATAGAAAGAGCTGAGGATGTTGGATTCACCATTTTTGTCCCATTCAGTTTCCTGCTTTTATTCTGCTGTCTGCTTGGTCACTTGTTTGCTTGATTATAGAATCAGAAAACCAGGAATGTGTTAGGTTGGAAGGGACCTTTAAAGCCCATCTAGTCCAACCCCCTGCAGTGAGCAGGGACATCTTCACTAAATCAGGTTGCTCAGAGCCCCACCAAGTTGACCTTGAATATATCTCCAGGAAGGGGGCTTCCACCACTTCTCTGGGCAACCTGTTTCAGTGATCTACCACCCTCAGAGTTAAGAATTTTTTCCTAATATCCAACCTAAATCTCCCATTTTCTGGTTTAAAACCATCACACCCCGTCCTATCACTCCATGCCCTTGTGAACAGTTCTTCTGCAGCTTTCTGATACGCACCTGTCAGGTACTGGAAGGCTGCTATAAGGTCCCCAGAGCCGCCTTTTCTCTAGGCTGAACAAGCCCAACTCTCTCAGCCTGTGTCATAGGAAAGGTGCTCCAGCCCTTGGATCATTTTTGAGGCCTTCCCTAGACATGCTCCAACAGGTCCATGTCCTTCTTGTGCTGAGGGCTCCAGAGCTGGACACAGTATTCCAGGTGGGATCTGAGCAGAGCAGAGGGATAGAATCACCTCTCAATCTGCTGGCCACACGGCTTTTGATGCAGCCCAGAATGCAGTTGGTCTTCTGGAATGCAGATGCACATTGGTGGCTCATGTCCAGCTTGTCATCCATGATTACTCCCTGGTCTGCTTTGAAGGACATCATCTCCTAACCTGAATGGATAACCGGGGTTGTCCTGACCCAGGTGCAGGGCCCTGCACTTGGCTTTGTGGAACCTCATGAGGTTCACCTGGGACCAGTTCTTTGTGCCCAGTCTTTCTTTGCCTTTCCTGCCCTTACCTCTTCTTCTAGCTCCACACATTCCCTCATTCCAGTCCTGAATAATACTATTTTTTCTTTTTTTTTTATATATACCTCCTGTGGTTTTTAAGTACCTTCTTGATGTGCACACTTTATATGCTAACATCACTGTGCTGTCATTAATGACACACTGCTGGGCTACTTACTAGCCCAGTACAGCTCTAGAGAAAATCCTATTTTCCTTTTCAATGGTCNCTGAGGATGTTGGATTCACCATTTTTGTCCCATTCAGTTTCCTGCTTTTATTCTGCTGTCTGCTTGGTCACTTGTTTGCTTGATTATAGAATCAGAAAACCAGGAATGTGTTAGGTTGGAAGGGACNAAGGTCTTGTCAGCATGAATGGCTGGAGGGGTAGAGCAGACCACCTGGAGAGGCTGGATTTGTAGGCCTGTGTGCCTGTGCAACATTTTAAAAATATATTTTTAATATCTGCCTGTGGTCCATGGCCTGGCCATTGCTCCAAGCCAGAATTCAGATTCTTACTCCAGCACGGAGGCCGTAGGATTTCTCAGAACCCTTTTGGGTTTTTTTCAGCTTTTTTTGGATGTTAAACCCCCTAGTTCTTAGGAGCAGTGGAATCTTTGTTCCTTAACCTTGTGAGGAGCAGCTCACATGACAATCTAAGCACATTGCCAAAGTTGTAAGCAAATACTTAAAGTCTTGGCTGCCTGCCCCAGAGCAGCTATTTCTTATGTGACACCAGGTTAACAGCTACAAACCCCAGAGACTTACATGGGATTACCACAAGTTGTAGTTCAAAACTAAGGTCTTTTACTCCTCTGCCACTGTAAATCTCTTCAGTAATACATGGCTGGTAAATAATTTGGTATGACAGCAATTTTAGCCTGTGATCTTGATTAACCACACTACATTTGTCAGTTCTTTCAGTAGAAGCTTGAACTGTTTATTCTAGTCCATTTGTTAAGCTCTCTGCATCTCCTGGGGTGGATTTGACATGTTTACTGTCCAACTTCAGATACATTTAGAGGTTGTGTATTTGTGTTTGCCTTTGTCTTTTCAACAAGACATTGAGGAGGCAGTAAAAATCAGTTATTATATTTTTATAATCTAGATATGTAAATGTTAGTGTTACATTTGTGCCTCTTACTGGTAATATTGACTCCAGATTTTTCATTCATGCATTTTAGTAACCTGCTTGACAAACCTGGCATAAAGTGTGTTAGCTTTTTACTCTGTGCAAAATATGCTGCTGTAGGAAATAACTAAAAATACAGATAAATCCATCAAGTAATTTCACAGAATCTACATGAATAAATATACATATATTAAAGAATCACAGAATGTCAGGAGTTGGAGGGGATGTCGAAAGATCATCTAGTCTGCCCCACCTCCTGTCTTTGAGGTGACAGATTTTAGTCTAATGTTAGATTTGAAAGGGTTAATATATTTTTTCAGGCTTTTTTTTTTTAGTCTTTTTTTAATATTCATCATTGTGGTGCACTGTCAAACAAAAGTGACTTTAAGATGAGTTAGTGGTATTTATGTGGGATAAATTAGAATATGAACTACCACATCTTTCATGATACTGTTTCATAAGCATTTTATGGCAAGAGATATGCACAAGGTTCATGGTTTTAAAATCAAAGATGATGATTGTTATTGTATATAATGTTTGGAATTAGTTCCTGTAGGTAGAATTAAACTACAGCTGATGTAAGAAAGCACAGGATTTGGTGTAAGTCCACAGGAAAGCTGTGCAGACCAGTGAACATATACACAGCTGACAAATCCCCAAAACAAAGCTACAAAATGTGGTCTAGACGCAGAAGGGTGAAGTGCACGGCTGGTTCCCACATCTGACCAGTTAGAAGAAGTGGGAAGAGAAGAAAACAAAGGAGTGTGAGTGATAACTAACCTCAGGCTGATCTGTCACTGGCAGAACCCTTGCTGTTCTGGCACCAGACTCGTTCTCACCTCATTACACACCCAAAAAGCAATATGGTCGGTCAGGGCCTTGAGATCTCTAACTTCTGTGGTGATTGGAAGAAACTACAGTTCTGAGAGAGGTACATTTCCTCCCTGAACTGAAGATACCTCTTGTCCCTAACCTGAGCAATTCTGTGTGAATTCTGTGTTTGAACACATTTGTATGAATCATTTGTATGCCTCAGGAAGTCTGTAATGAGTGACGAGGATGCTGATACTGATGCTTGATGTGCTGACTCATTCTGCTGATGTGTAGCACAGGAGGACTGAGAGTTGAGCTTCTTTCAGGTTCCACACTGAAGCTTCATCCAAGAGCTGTAGGACCCTTCTTGTGGGTATTCACTTCTTAGTTTTATTTCCACATCTGTATTTAGTCTCTTCTGAAAGTAATTTGGCCATGGTTTGCATTTGTCTGTCTGTCTCTGGTTACCATCCAGCAGAGCCTGGATGCCCTGGCTTTGGCTAGGACAGGGTTAGTTTCCTCTCTAGCAGTCAGTGTGAGGCCATGTTTGGGAGTTGGGATGAGAGCAGCACTGATAACATCCTGATGTTTCCAGTTGTTGCCAAGCAGTCAAGGACTTCTCAGTTTCTCAAGCTGGCCTGCTAACAAGAAAGCAGGGAGGATGTCCATGAAACTGGGAGTGGACATGGCCAGGACAGGTGACCCAAACTGGCTAAAGAGAGTATTCCATGCCCATTATGTCATGCTCAGTATAAAGGTGACAGGTGGAGGAGGAGGACACGACTTCAGAACNTGGTGGAGGAGGACACAACTTCAGAACATGTGGTTTTGGGTACAACCCAGTTCTGGGACAGCTCTGAGCTGTATGGTCTGAGGTGTGAGAAACTGCATCCTGTGTCACCATTCTCATGTATTTTATTATAAAGTCCTGTCATTATTATCTCTGTCTGCTGTTCCAGTAAACTGTCCTTATCTCAACTGGTGAGGTTTGTCTGTTTTTGTTGATTTTATTTTCTTTCCCTTCTTCCCCCACCCTGACATTCTAGAGATAGTGTCTGTGTGGTGTTCAGCTCTCAGCTGGGGCGAAACCACAACACTGGAGTACGACAGGACTTGGGTCACAGTGTTGGGAGTTTGAAAAGTCATTACAAAACACATTTATTAACATAATTTGTTGTTTGAGTAAGCCCTGGTCAAACTGTTACATCAGTTAATGTGCCACGAAGCTGCAAGCAAACCTTTTTCATTATTCTGGGAGTGAAATTAGGCACAGCAGTAGTGAGGGGAAGAACACGAGCTCTCCAGAATCCTCAACCTGAGCTTGTTAGTGTCATCACACACTGTCACAACTACTGCAAAAGTCTTCAGCTAAATGAGTAAAACAAACCTATGAGTGCATGAAAAACCCAAGTTGTGCAGTAGCAAAGCTATGGGAATGCTTTGTTCATGTATTGAAGAGTTCCACTAACTGGTACTTGAAATATTAAACTACATTTGATAAAGGACCTTGACTACTTATTTTTATATCACTGCCATTAGCAGAAGGGCCCCACATTGAGCACATGCACTAAGTCTTACTATTAACAGCCTAGGTTGAATGCAGGAATGTTCCTGCTGAGCTAGCACAAAGACCCAAACTGAACTTGATCAGTAAGTTTCAGACATTCTAGTGGAAAGTTCACTTTCACAGAAAATTCAGTGCAAAAAGTCTTCCTCATACTATTCATTTAATTTAAGATAATTTGTGCTCCAAGCATGGGATCAGCTTGAGATCTTGTCTCTCAGAGGCTTTAATAACTGCAAGGGTACCACCCTTGTGATGGGTAGGAGAAATTCTCTTGAAAGATTTCAATTTCTCATGTTTATCCAGGACTTTGAGTTCAGTTTGGGCAAATGTAGTGACAGCTGGTGCATTTCTGTTTCGTTATGTTGTCTTTGTTTCTAAAGTGATCGTTGCTTCTCTGTTCTCTGTTCTCAGTAGGGTTGGAGTTTGTGGCTCTATGGTACAGTTACTATAGGAAGCATTACTTTCTTGTGTTTTTAAAAACAAAAAAAAACCTAGTAAAAATTCTTGCCAGGCCAATGTGTCTTAGGTACCAACCAGAACCATTTCTTCATCTGACTCGTTAAAAGGCTTTTTAAAAAAAAAATCCAGAAGGGGAAATAAATGAACCTCTAACTCTAACCACTTCCATCTTGGCTGTTTAAAGATGTTTGTACAGGAACCATCAAGGGCTCTCTTGCTGTTACCTGTTTCTGGAGGCTATTTGTTTGTTTCTTTTTAAGGTAACTTTGTGAGAACCATTTTGCAGCCTGCCATAAGGTTAGTGGAGAGTGAAGCTGCTGTGATTGCAGAAGGAGGAGTGGGACATGTCTTCCAGCATTCTGCAGGTGGAGTTGGATCTGATGGCTCTCTTCCCCACCTCACAGCTGCCAGAGATGCTTCCCAAGGCTCTCCAGCCCTTGCTCACACAGAAACATCACACCAGGGAGAAAATCTAGAGTTTTCCTTTCTCATAGTAAATGGTAAAGAAGGAGACAAACAGCTGTTTGTGGATCTAGGTAGGTACAAGAAGTGTTTTTAAATATCTCTGGTATGCAACGGTGGTGGAGAAATGAGATGTTCCTTAATCTGTGCTTGCAGACAGGAAGAACAAAATGTTCTTACTGTTGTCCTACAGTTGGAATTTAAACCAAATACAATAGATGCTGAAAGTGACATCATAAATGCTGTATTCCAACAGAGCCTTAGACAGTCCATGGAACTTCTTATATTACTATATCTAAGTATTTTGGTCTGAAATTTGAAGAAACTTGCTAGACAAGACTCTAATCTTTGTTTCTAAGGGCTCAGTGCTCTGGTTTGGGTTAGAAGAGGGCAGTATGCATTGCTTGCTTGTCAGTTCAGTTGCTTAATTATGGAACAGATCTTACAGGTGTTGCCTTCTGTATTGCTCATGTGTATGAGTTGGGCCTCGTTCCCTCTTCAGAGGGGCTGTTGTTGGGATCTGATGACAGAACAACAGAAAATTTGGGGGCTCAGTTATGCTCAGCCTGTTCATGTCCCATGTAGCGCTGCAGGCTTGGGGCAGAGTGGCTGGAGAGCTGCCAGGCAGAGAAGGACCTGGGGGGGTTGGTTGACTGCAGAGTGAATATGAGCCAGCAGTGTGACCAGGTGGCCAAGAAGG
>VXBZ01010126.1:57638-131982 GCA_013399135.1 Heliornis fulica
TCTCCAGACCCTTCCCCAGCCTGGTTGCCTTCCTCTGGACGCGCTCCAGGACCTCCATGTCCTTCTTGGAGGGGACCAGAACTGGACACAGCACTCAAGGTGTGGCCTCAGCAGAGCTGAGGACAATGAGACAATCCCTTCCCTACTCCTGCTGGCCATGCTGTTTCTGATACAGGCCAGGATGCCACTGGCCTCCTTGGCCACCTGGGCACACTGCTGGCTCATATTCACTCTGCAGTCAAGCAACCCCCCCAGGTCCTTCTCTGCCTGGCAGCTCTCCAGCCCCTCTGCCCCAAGCCTGTAGCGCTGCACGGGGTTGTTATGACCCAGGGGCAGGACTCTGTGCTGTTTCTAATTTGAAATAGTGCAGAGGTGTTTATCTTAAAAAGCAAAGAACAGCCACCGTTAGAGCATCTCCCAAACTGGTGGGGCTGCCCTTACAGAGAACCCCCAGCCTGGGCCATGGCTCGGGGTAGAAGGGGAAGGAGTGCTAAGGCTACACCAGAAGTTGATCTCCTTGTGAAACACAGGAGCTGTTCTTGCTGTTGGATGCCTTACAGCACGGACACGTGCGCCCCAGAGCCCTCCTGACCTTTGAACACTAACAAGAAGCTGATGGCTTGTTTCTCCTGTTGACCTTCCTGCAGTTTCTAAGCCAGCTGTCCTCTGAATCCCTCAACACCCCGAATGGAAATACTCTCACTTCTAACACGAGACCCAAACCACACATTAGATACTGCAAGTACTATGATCCACACATGGCTTCCACGAGGACAATTAACAAAATACTGCAATTTCATCAAGTTAAACATTAACAAAAATGCCCATCAGTCCAGGATGGGGGAAAAAGAGGGGTTCTGATCCAGAGCAGTTCTGAAGCACACGCAGAACAGGTACTTACTACCAATTTTTCTTTCGGGTTTTCCTCTCTGTAATCCAAACAGTCTTGCTGCAGCTCCTTCAGATCGGTAAGTAATTCAGTTGCTTGCCTCAGGGAAGATTTCCTTTCCTGTAACTCAGTGTATTCTCTTTGTAGTTTTACCATTTGTGGTTCAGCTCTGAAAAAGAAGCTGGCTTAGATGACTGTATCTGATAACTGCTTCATGAGTAACTCAGAACATATTTAGACGGCGTGAGGGAGCAGTTGGTCAAATCATAGGTCACTGTAATGTACTGTCTAATTAGGACAACCAGCAGAGTATTTAAATGGGAGCATGGGTCCAAAACCACAAAAAATAGCCAACTTCTTTCAACATCTCACTGTCTCTTAAGCACTCAGGTTCTTCCAGAGGTTTCTGAAGAGCCTGGTGTGATGCTCTCTGCACATGTGCAGGCTGAGCTGTTCGGAGCTTACGCTGAAGCCTGCTCAGGACCTACCAACTCAATACACCTCTGCCTGAGTAAACTGGAGGGCTCAACACGTTAACTCGGTGCTCCAAAAGCTGAGCATCAAGAGCCCTTTCACTTAATAGTCTTGAACTCAAAAAGCTTTCTTAAAATGATCAAATAATCAAAACTCAGTAAGAAGCTGATGGCGACGTTCACTCTCAGCAGGAATTCAAACCTGTCTCGAGGGTTGGCTGGAACAGTTTCTTGGAGTGAAGTTTGGACACAAAAAGAATTGTGTCCAAAGAGGCTTTCATGCCCAAGCCCATGTTCCCTATGGAGTTGGCATGTTTGTTACATGCAGCTTCAGTAGAAGGCTTGCCACCAGTAACCAGCTGGGTTGGGGCAGTCTACTGGTTTTTCCAAAGGACGTCATTTCTGTGTTGTGTAACTAAATGATACTGAAGGCCGATGCCAAGTTAGGGGGATTGTGTGGGCCTGTGAGGTGGAAGCAAACCACGTACTCAGAGGCAGCCCTGACAAGCTGCAGAGGGGAAGTGCATTCTCCCACCTCAAGCCCAGACAAACCCTCTGTATTACCTCTGTAAGTTATGCCCATCACCTTTGCCATTTCAGCTGTAACGTTAGCGGGGGTTTTAAATGGACACGGGGTCTGAAACACCACCCCAGTTACCTGTTAGCCCAGAGAACTTGCCAGAATGAAATAGGGAAACGAGAGGTTACCCTGGGCTCTAGTAAAACCAGGAAACAATACAGAGCAGGTGTGGCACTTCATCAAAATGAAATGAAAGAACAAAAAGATACTGCTTTCACTTCTGAGCTATAAAATACCAGACTCCTCGTGTTCTCCAGGATATTACTGTGCACGATTAGAAACGCACCCAATTAGCTCTTCTCTGAGTTGCAACAGTTGCTTCCTTTTCTTTTTGATGTCTGCTGTTACCTGAAACAGAGGGAGGAAAGTCTTTAAAATGCTTTCTGTAACTTCAAAGACCAACAACTCAAATGCTACTGGCTTTTGACTTCAAGGTTTTATCAGGCTCCTGATTCTCGGTGTGGAAGATTCCAGAGCTTATAAACTGCTAGATTTGAAACTGCTATTTCAGGCATTTTTAAAAGAGTTAAATTCTAATTTACATCCAAAACTCCCCTTGAGGACCGCTGGGTTTGTCATATTTTGAACATAAAAGTGATCAGCTCTGGCAGGTTTTTGTTTCTCTGTTTGAAAAAGACAGAGTAATATGAATCTATGTTCACTATGACTGTCGTAATTAAGGAAATAAGGATAACTGAGTTTTCTTTAACACAACATCCAATTAAAAATATCCTAATTATAAACTTAAATTTAGCATCTAAAAATCTGATTTTAAAAAATTTATCAGACAAAATAAGGATAACTGTGAGAGGCTGTGGATTCTAGATGTCTCCTAGCATTTTCACTTTACATGCAGAGTAGCTTACTGTGTCAAATTAACGAGGCTGCAGCACATTAACTACTACCCCCCAGGACAAGCTTTCTGTTGACTCGTTAAAAGGTGTTTTGTCATCAAAAAAGTTTGTGGAAGAGGTTTATCTTGGCAGAAAGCCTGTGGCAGGCAGTGCCTAACCTGCTCTCAAACACCTCTGCTCTGGGGTATCCACCTCTTCGGAAATCACTGCAATGTTTTCCTGCTCCTGCACTGGTTCCTCCTCCTCTGACATTCCCTTGTGGCTTTTTCAGTCAGTTACTATTGGCTCTGGAAGAACAGAGGAACTGCTGCCTTCTAAACAGAGATCTTGTGTGTATCTAGGGAAAGCAGCTTCCTCTACACTTCTCTCCTTGAAGCTAAGCAACCCAATTCTGTTCTCACAGAGCACCATCTTTGCTGCTCTCCTAGATGTTATACTCATCCATATTTCTTGATACTTAGCCCTCAGTGTTTAAGTGGCTCCTCAAATACTTAGCCCTCAGTGTTTAAGTGGCTCCTCAAAGCTGGTGATCACAACAGAAAGGTGTAACACACATGCATGGCTACCAACACACCCCAATGTGTACTCCTCCCCCTTACACCAGTACAGCAGTGTCCAAATGACAATACACCATATTTCCTCAGACCTTTTAAAAAACCCTCTACCCTCCACTTGATTCTGTAGCACAATACATTTTTTTGGTGAATTGTTTTCTTCCTTAGTCGACTTTCTGCCATTTCAGTGCCCACCTCTGTGTGCCAGGCTGCATGTCTTTGAGATGCACATTTACCTTAGCGTTTTTTTTCTTTATGTTCTTCAACTCCTGCGCTTCTGCTATCTAAAGGGGAAAAAGAAGAATTACAGACTCACCATGGAACTTAATTTCATCTCTGCTCCTAAAAACATGGCTTATTCTGAATTACTCAGAGCAACATAAAGTGCTATTTTGGAAAACCAGCACTGGACCAAAGGAAGATTACAAGTGCATCGGTTGTGTATCAATTCTTTCCTCACTCCTTGCATCAGAGGAAGATCGTTGCACAAAATCAGTCACTGGGCACTAATGCAAGTAATATGTCTTGCACCAATTAGCCTGACTTCCTAGAGTAATTTTTCTATAACTTTATATAAAATGTGTAAACCTAATAATTTTAAAACTTGATCAGTGAACACTGAATCACTGAGAACTGTAGTTCTAGTTCTTATCCTTCTTACTTAACTCCTACAAAGTCCTGAGTTTACTAGATGGAATTAGTCTTCCAAACTAGTAAGGGTTTTTTTTGTTGGGTTCAAACTGTTAATTAAAAAAAAAAAAAACAAACTTTCCTGAACTATATTTCCAGCCTCACTGAAGACTCCTAACTCAAGAGTGACTGAAATGTGATACAAAGATAAAACCATCAACCTCATGAAACTCCAGTCCGTGAGCTTTTAGCAGTGTTTGACATAACTGTTTGCTCATTCAAATTCTGCAGCTCTCCACTTTTACTACGTAATCATAGAACCATAGAATGATGAGGGTTAGAAGCGACTCCCAGAGGTCATCTAGTCCAACCCCCCTGCAAGAAGCAGGGACACCCCCAACTAGACCAACCCCCATCAGGTTGCTCAGGGCCTCATCCAACCTGGCCTTGAACGTCTCCAGGGATGGGGCATCCACCACCTCCCTGGGCAACCTGTTCCAGTGCTCCACCACCCTCACAGGAAAGAACTTTTTTCTAATATCCAATCTAAATCTCCCTCCCTCTATTTTGAAACCATCACCCCTTGTCCTGTCACAACAGGCCCTACTGAACAGCCTCTCCCCATCTTTCTTGTAGGCCCCCTNAGATGCCTTAGATGTGACAGACACTTAAGAACTATTAGACTATCCTTAACAGCTGCCAATTTTGCAGCACAGAATGTCAGGAGCTGGGAGAGACCTCAAAAGACCATCCAGTCCAACCCCCGTGCCTGAGCAGGATCATCTAGAGTAGATCACAGAGCTCTATCAGCACCACCGTGCCGCTGGGTTCGTTTACGGGTACTTACGAGATTGGTGATCTGGTCCTTGAAAGCCCAGCAGAAGTGATCGATGGCTTTTCTGCCAGCGTTTGACTCTATGCTCGGTCTGGAGAAGTCAAAGGGACAAAACACAACCCATTTGGTTTGAGAAGGTTCTGGAGGGACTTTATATCAGCATTCCAGTACCTGAAAGGTGCCTATCAGAATCACAGAATCACAGAATGTCAGGAGTTGGAAGGGACCTCGAAAGATCATCTAGTCCAAACCCTCTGACTGAGCAGGATCACCTAGAGTAGATCACATAGGAACGTGTCCAGATTGGTCTTGAATGTCTCCAGAGAAGGAGACTCCACAAACTCTCTGGGCAGCCTGTCCCAGGGCTCTGGCACCCTCACAGTGAAAAAGTTTTTCCTTGAATTCAGATGGAACTTTCTCTGCTCCAGCTTGGACCCATTGCCCCTTGACCTATCACTGGCCATCACTGAGAAGAGCCTGGCTCCATCCTCCTGACACTCCCCCTTTACATATTGATAAACATCAATGAGGTCACCCCTCAGTCTCCTCCAAGCTGAAGAGCCCCAGCTCCCTCAGCCTGTCCTCATAAGGAAAATGTTCCACTCCATCATTTTAGTAGCCCTGTGCTGGACTCTCTCAAGGAGTTTCATGTCCTTCTGGAACTGAGGGCCCAGAACTGGACACAATACTCCAGNATGGGTGCATGGAGTGATAGGATGAGGGGTGATGGTCTTAAACTGGAAAAGGGGAGATTTAGGTTGGGTATTAGGAAAAAAATTCTTCACCCTTCTGAGGGTGGTGGATCACCGGCACAGGCTGCCCAGAGCGGTGGTAGATGCCCCATCCCTGGAGATATTCAAGGTCAGGCTTGAAGAGGCTCTGAGCAACCTGACCTAGTGAAGATGTCCCTGCTCACTGCAGGGGGTTGGACTAGATGGCCTCTAAGGGTCCCTTCCAACCTAACACATTTTGTGATTCTATGGTTTATTAAAGCATAAGTGTCACCCAAAAACCAGCCCTCAGAGTAGTGAATAAGCAGCTAGTGGCACAAGAAACTGCACATCTTTCCAATTGATTTCCTTCAGCAATACCTTAATTTCTACATTGAAAAACATCAGCTGAGATGTTCTTATGCTTGGAACAATACCAAATCCCCAGAGACCATCTCAAGATCAAGCATGAAAAACTATCAGTGTCACAGAAACCTAATAATCCTTAAAATAACATCAGAACTCACCCATGTGATACCGCACTCCAGAAAGGGCAGCCCCTTGGAAAAACACAGGTAACCTGGGCTGTAAAGCCCTGAGTGTTCAAGCCACAGGAAAGTAGAGTATGTACCTGTAATCTGCTGCTATTCTCTCAAACTCAGCCAGAGCAACATCCAGATCTGTGATATCTCTAGGAGATCTCGCCAGGTCTTTGGGACACCAAACGGATAAAGAACCCGGGCTCGCCGCTGAAACGAGACACTACAGGTAAGCATCACACAGCTGTGGTACATGTCCCAGAATAAAAAGTTATTGTCCCACCACTAAAATAACCATCTGCAAGTTAGGAGTACTTTAAATGAAACTTGAGGAGAGGGAGATATGAATTATTTCATCTTTCTTGGGCTAAGAAACTATGATATATTTATCTGGGAGCACCTCAGAGTTTGGATGATCATTCCCATACAGCTTATTCCTTATTTTTCATCATTTCAAGCAAGTCCAGGAACATGATGGCAAACTGACAAACTACACAGTGTACAGCAGATAGAGCTGTTTGTGCTGTAAAAACTAGCAGACCAACTTTGGGCAACCTGCATTACTCAGAGAGTCATGAGGTGCTGTATCCTCTCTGCATACATTTCATATCAATACCACACATAGTTCCAAAAAGAAAAAAAAAAAGCCAGACACAAGTATGTTTCTTTAAACTTTGCAATAGTGTTATTAACTCATTCCACAAAAATTTAAGCATTGCTTCTTCCTGCACACCCAAAGGTGAGTCTGGGGCTCGGGAGCGATGGGTTAGAAGGAAGCAAGGTGACACTGAAGAACGTTTCACTCTACAAAAAACATTCCACTGACTTGAGGTTCTGTAGTTCAGAGGTGTTTGTACAACCAGCTGAGCCTCAGGAGAGTCAGGGGCACGCCCAGCTCTGCCTGCTAGTCTACTACTCTTTTGTATTGACCTGCTCCAGGCTCCCAGACCACGGGAGGTACTGAAGTATCTTACAGCTCCATATCCTCGACCCACGCTGCTCTCCAAAGGGAGCCAGGCTGTGTGTGAGGGATAACACACACCTACACTTTACCCCTTCAGGGCAGTAATAGGCAAGGACAGGGACACAAACCATGAGGGTCAGAGCTGTGTGGCACACCAGAACCTCAATTTAACCATTGCTAACGAGGGGCAGATCAAAACCTGAAAGGAAACCTTCCCATTTCTAGCAGCAGTATGTTGCTGCATACCAGAAATAAAACCTTTTGTGTTACAGAAAAACTTTAATCTTAAATGAAGAAAAGCTACATGGGAGTTTTGAAAAGTTTACTTTACCAGAAGGTTCTGATGTGTTCTCTGAAGTCTGCTCCTTTCTTGCCTTGAGCGGAGTAGCACGCAGACCCTTCTGTGACATAAAAAGCAGGTTAACTCCAAGAAACCCAAACCCAACCTAGGCTCACTCATTGAAAATTCTGAACATTTTAAGGAGCATCTGAACCCCCAGCCCAGCAGTTACCACCCAGCATTAACAGTTCTCCCATCAACCTTCCTTTTCACCCACATTTCGTCCCCATTCTTTGCTTTGACCACGCTGTGACACCAACAGTAGTCCTACAACACACATGCAGATGTGTTGATGACACTCTGAAGAAAGCCCAACACTGCATTGAATTTTACCACGTGATTCCCAACAATTCCAGTAAATTCCACACACACATAGAGCCTCATGCAAACTACCACACAGCTGCTCTTATCACAAGCCTGCATTCCCAAGTCTGCAAATCCCTGACTCCTCCTCTGTGTGCCTCAAAGCTGAGTGGGTGCAAAGCATTTCACACCAATTACAATCCAGGCCTGGCAAAAACACTAATTTAAAACCAAGGAGGTTTTGCCTGATTCTAATACATATTCAAGTTTACTTCTATAGATGAAAAATTTGTCACATAAACGTGTTCTTACTTCAATATTGAATAAGTAGAAGGGATTTATATTCCAGTTAGTATGCCATTCTTTAAGAATGTATATTCCAGCTATAAAGAAGATATTTGAAAGAAAGAACATGCTCCCAAATGAGGAAGAGAATGGGCTACAGGACCCAGGAATACCTGGCTATTATATATAACAACAGGAAGACTGTAGCTTTAAGCAGGAATACTTCCAGGACTAAGCACAAAGAGACAAATGAAAGGTCTTGCTCTCCCCTTCTCTAATGCAGGCAGGGCACAAAGTAATTAAAAATTAAATTGACTGACACACTCATGCAGCCTTTTCCCTACCCCAGCCTCCTTAGGGAGCTCATCTTCAGAACCAGTTGCATCGTCGCCGTCAGGTGTTTCCGAGTGATGTGTTTTTTTACTGGAAAAGAGAAATTGCCACGTGTCAACCTGCTACAGACTGAGAAAGAATGATCTTCAATGATACAAACCACAGAATTCTGAGATCTGGGGGAATGTTCTATCAGCCTGTGTCTCCTAAACCAACTACATAAGAAGTAGCTTTACCCTCAAAACAATTCAGAAATCCACTGCTGACTGACCACTGGGACAGTCATGTTGTGTTGAGAGGAAAGCTCAAAACAGAGACATTGAGGAGATTTCAGCATGACTGGAAAAGGTGGAGGGTGGGGTTGAGAAGAAAAAAAAACAAATAAGAGCTATTATTGTCTTGTTATTTCATTCAAATAAGAACTAGCTCAAATTTAAACCAATTTTGATTTAATAAATGAGAAATATACTAAAATGTGTATTAAAAGACTTAAAGAGTTAAGATCCCCAGAGATTTATCTTCTCCAGGCTGAAAAATCTCATGGATACAAACTTCACTTTTGAAAAACAACTTGGGATTTAAAAACATTAAGAAAAACAACTTAAACTCTTAAGCCTCCTAACACTTAAAACCTCATTACACTCTTGATACAGATTGTGATCTAATATTTGTCAATACTAATTGCAGATTCGCAAAGGAAACTCCAACCCCTAAATGAGTATGTTGAAAACTAATCCAGGAAGCAACAGAGCTTCATTTTTGCATGTTGTACTATTGCTAATAAGTCTTCCCTGTCAGGTGATGTAACATTATTTTAAACTGGTTTCTACCTATTTTACAATTTTTCCACCTTTTAACTTTAAAAAGTTAAAAATGACAAGTTAAATGACAAATGAAAAGTTAAATGGCACCCTCGTGTAGAGAGCCAATCAACACCACACAGAGGCATTTTAAAATCCTTTCATATATAAAAAGTAAGTTCTTAAATAGATGCACTGCTCACAAAAGGCTGACTAATTAATTCTTCCATTTCTTTTTGACATTCTTCAACCTCTGGTTTCTCCCCTGGGAAACAATAAAGCATCTCTTCAATAATCAACTAGAGAAGCCTGACAAACACAACATTTTCCTCATTTAATCTACAAAAAAACCCCCAGATTCCATTAAATGCTGGTAGATATTTACTTCACCAGACCTTTCTGCATTTTTCCTTTGTGGAGCTGAAAGATGATTGCGTGATGCTTTTTCCGAATGTTCCTCTCCGTAAGCATCCACGGCCGTGCTGTGCAAGGGGTGATCTGCAAGGAACAGAAAATAAACCACGTGGAAGTTGGTCCCCTCCATTCAGGCAGAGAGCATGGACATGCTAGCACTGCCTGCCACTAAGCATTTAGTTAGAACTTTTCTTGTTTGCTTGCTAACACAATAAAAATCTTGTTAAAGGTACTATTTTGGGATTAAGGAATACACATATATATGTATAGATCTCAAAAAGCTTCACAGTTTCCATACACAATCCACCTGCTAAACACCAGAATATAATAACTGCTCTGTGGTGGGTTGGGGTCAGGTGGTGTTGGAGGCCAGGTGCCCACTAAAGCTGCTCTGTCACTCCTCAACTGGACAAGGGGGAGAAAATACAGGGAAGGGCTGGGATAAGGGCAGGGAGAGATCACTCACCAATTACATCACGGGCAGAGTCAACTCAAAAAAAGAATTTATTTATTGCAAAGCATAATAGAGTAATGAGAACTAAAACTAAATCTTAAGACACCTCTCTCCACCACTCCCTTCTTCCCAAGCTCAATTCCACTCTGGACTTCTCTGCCTCCAGAGATGAGGAATGGAGGTTGTGGTCAGTTCATCACACCTTGTCTCTGAGGCTCCTTCTTCCTCAGGGGCAGAACTCCCCACACTCTGACCCTGCTCCAGCGTGGGGTCCCTCCCACAAGAGACAGTCCTCCACCAACTTTCACACATTCACAGAATGTCAGGAATTGGAAGGGACCTTGAAAGATCATCTAGTCCAACCCCCCTGCCTGAGCAGGATCACCTAGATTAAATCACACAGGATTTGGTTCAGATTGGTCTTGAATGTCTCCAGAGAAGGAGACATTTCCATGTGAGTCCTTCCCATGGGCCACACTGGGACACTCTTCGGCAAGTGTCCCAGTGTGGGTCCCTTCCATGGGTGCAGACCTTCAGGGCCAGACTGCTCCAGCCTGGTTCCCCATAGGGCCACAAGTCCTGCCAGCAAACCTGCCACAACGTGGGCTCCATGGGGCCACAGGTCCTGCCAGGAGCCTGCTCCAGTGTGGGCTTCCCAGGGGTTCACAGCCTTCTTGGAGCACCCACTTGCTCCAGCATGGGGTTTTGCACGTGCATCAGGTGGATATCTGCTCCTCCATCATCCTCCGTGGGCTGCAGGGGGACAGCCACCTCATCATGGTCCTCTGCACAGGCTGCAAGGGAATCTCTGCTCTGCCACCTGGAGTGCCTCCAGCCCTTCCTTCTCCACTGGTTTCCACAGAGCTGTTCCTCTCACATCTTCCTGCTCCACTCTCCAGCTTCAATTGCTCCTGGTATTGCACAGTTTTCCCCCTTCTTACCTCTACTATCCCCAAGGCACCACCACAGTCACTGATGGGCTTGGCCTTGGCCACTGGTGGGTCCATCTTGGAGCCGGACAGCATTGGCTCTGTCAGACATGTGGGCAGCCACTAGCAGCTTCTAGCAGAAGCCACTCCTGTAGCCCCCCCACTACCAAAATCTTAGCATGAAAATCCAATACACCCTCAAAAATACCTCTGCCTCTCCTGCCCACAAATATCTCTGCCAAACAATACTTATTCCTAGGCAAGTACTGAAATATTTTGCCCATGTAGCTTGTTCATGAAAACATACATTAAATGATACTGAAGTTAATACCAACCAAAAGAATCATCAAGATCCTCAAGTTCATTTGCTTCTGCTACCTTCAATATCCTCGAGACATCTGGTTCCTCTACTGAAAACAATTTCCACTGAGGACGGGAGCTGCCTTTATGTTCCTGGATGGGTACAAAACCGATAATTATTGTGTGCAAAGCAGATGAAATATGACAATCAATTTAAAGGTCTGACTAGAAATAAACATTTAACCTGGATATTGACTACTGAGCTACAAACTACTTAAAGCATGTGTTATTTCTCAAATCAAACTGGTTTTTTTTCATCTATAGGAACTGAACCCAGGACTCGAGATGTGGCCTCACCAGTGCTGAGTACAGGGGCACAATCCCCTCCCCAGACCTGCTGGCCACGCTGTTTCTGATACAGGCCAGGGTGCCGTTGGCCTTCTTGGCCACCTGGGCACACTGCTGGCTCATATTCAGTTGCTGAATCATAGAATTGATAAGGTTGGAAAAGACCCTTAAGATCATCCAGTCCAACCATTAACCTACTGCCACCAAGTCTACCCTTAGACCATGTCCCCAAGCACCGCATCTACCCGTCTGTTAAACACCTCAAGAGATGGGGACTCAACCACTTCCCTGGGTAGACTGTTCCAGTGCTTGATGACTCTCTCAGTAAAGAAGTTCTTCCTAATATCCAACCTAAATTTTCCCTGGCACAACTTGAGGCCATTACCTCAAGTTCTGTCACCTGTTACTGGGGAGAAGAGACCAACCCCCACCTCACTGCAACCTCCTTTCAGGTAGTTGTAGAGAGCAATAAGGTCTCCCCTCAGTCTCCTCTTTTCCAAACTAAACAACCCCAGCTCCCTCAGCCGCTCCTCGTAGGGCCTGTTCTCCAGACCCTTCACCATCCTCGTTGCCCTTCTCTGGACACGCTCCAGAACCTCAACATCCTTCTTGAAGTGAGGGGCCCAAAACTGAACACAGTACTCGAGGTGAGGCCTCACCAGTGCAGAATACAGGGGGATTATCACCTCCCTGGTCCTGCTGGCCACACCGTTCCTGATACAAGCCAGGATGCCATTGGCCCTCTTGGCCACCTGGGCACACTGCTGGCTCATGTTCAGGCAGCTGTCAACCAACACCCCCAGGTCCCTTTTGGCCAGGCTGCTCTCCAGCCACTCCTGCCCAAGCCTGTGACGTTGCCTGGGGTTGTTGCGACCAAAGTGCAGGACCCGGCATTTGGCCTTGTTGAGTGTCATATTGTTGGCCCCAGCCCAACAATCCAGCCTGTCCAGATCCCTCTGCAGGGCCTTCCTACCCTCCAGCAGATCCACACTCCCACCCAATTTGGTGTCATCTTCCCAATGACGACACCAATTTGGTATCATCACTTTCCACAGATCCATTCTCCAACCCCTCCAAAACCTGACCAACACCCCACCGACACCCCTCCCCAGAACTGGGAAACCCAGGGCAAGCCAAGCCAACAGCACGGCCATGTGAAGGGTGTCACGGCACTTGCTGCCTTAACGCTGCCCAAGGGAACAAAACTTACCTTTAACTTATTTCCCAAGTGCTTCGTCTTCATTCTCTTCTTCGAGGACATGTCCCTATCCAGCATAGGCCACACCCGACCGTCCCCGACCGCAGATCTGCTTTGCCCGCCTCAGCCCGACGCCCGCCCGGCCCTTTGGGGTCAGCACCCCGGCAGGCGCGGTCCGAGGATCGATCCGGACGAGGCAGAGCGCTACTCACACCGGTACTTCCCTCACAGCAGCCCGACAGCCGGGCTGGTCCCCTCTCCGCCACAGGCGAGACCCGCCGTCTCTGGAGGAGAGAAAGGCGGGCGGCGGCCCCCGCCGGGCTCCCTGACCCGTTCCGCGCCGCCCAACAGCCGTTGGGCGGTGTGGGGTTCCCGCGGACACCGACGTCCCTCACGGGACCCGGGCCGGCTGCCTCAGGACAACGAGCGACCCGCCGACAGCGGCGCCGCCTTCCCGCCGCGATTCAAACGGCTGGGGAGGGAGCGGGAAGAGGCGGTGCGACCAGCGGAGAGGTGCCGGAAGGGGAAGCCGAGCTGGGGGCGGAGGCTCCAAAGGGGCCGGTCTAACCCAGAGACAAGGAAGGAAGAGGCAGCAGGGGGCGAGGACCCGAGCGAAGGCTGGGGTGGGGGAGGGGGGTTCATCCCGTGCAGGTTACCGCTCCCGAGGTGGGCAGCGGCTGGCCTGGATGTGTGGAGAGCGCTTGTGGCGAGGGGCTGCCCACCGTCGGTGCGCACCGATCGCTTTAAAAGGGAGAGTAAGGGCCCTGCTGCGAGAGCAGCTGCGTCCCTTCTCTGCTCGGTTTCTGGGGTCCTGGATTCAACGTGCTAGTGAAGTTCACCAGACCAGGGCTCTACAGGGAGACTCCTTCTCCCCTTTAGACAAAACCCCCTGCTCGGTCCCAGACATGCCACAAAGCCAGGCTCCATGGGGCAGCATTACATTTCAGTCCTGGGCCTCTCACTACAGGAAGGACATGAAGGTCCTGGAGTGGGTCCAGAGGAGGAAGGGTCTGGAGAACAAACCTGCTGAGGAGCGGCTGAGGGAGCTGGGAGGGTTTAGTCTGGAGAAGAGGAGGCTGGAATGACCTGAAAGGAGGTTGGAGAGAGGTGGGCGATGGTCTCTTCTGCCCCAGACAAGGGGAATGGCCTCAAGCTGCACCAGTGCAGGTTCAGGTTAGATGTTAGGAAGAAATTCTTCACCAAAAGAGCTGTTGGGATGTGGCACAGGCTGCCCAGGGAGGTGGTTGAGTCCCCATCCCTGGGTATATTTAACAGACAGGTAGATGAGGTGCACAGGGATGTGGTTTTAGGAGAGGACAAGAACATTTGGACTTGATCTTAATGGTCTTTCCAACCTATTGATTACACAAACAGACCAAGACAATACTTGTCTCATCTCCTACTTACCTAGAAAAAACAGTGAACAGAGTCACTTCATTAACAAGAACCTGCAGAAATCAAAAATACACAGTTACACTGATTAAAAAATACTAAAACCACTTCTTTTGATAATGGTAGGCCAAAAAGTAAGTAGGCTTCAACTGGAGAACTTAGAGACGATCAGGAATTGCAACAGTTAGTTGCACAGCCATTTAACTGTTAATAGGATGCTTAGCAGTTGTTTTTTTTTTTTAAAGTCCCTTCTCATGTAACATTATCCACAACTAAAGGGTGTTTTTCCAGTTCCTTCCCCCTCACTTTTCCGCAGCCAAGCAAGCTAAAACACAGTGAAACAGCAGTTAGGATGTGAGAGATGGAGTGGTCTCTTTTCCTGTAGTTTACTGGCTATAGCACCCAGCCCCATGTAGCAGCCCCTGAGCCAAAGGTGCAGACTACAGACTATTCATGTATGTGTACATAAAGTGACAAAAATTTGGTTTCATAGGAAAGAAATATATAAAGGAACATACAAAGTCGCCTGGACTAGGAACAGAAATGTGCTTACTGTGTCACAGTGACATCAAAACAGGGTCTGGATGGTGGTGATGAATTACCTACTGACAAAGTCTGCCCAAGAGCTCTTCTGTAGCATATGCCTGATGCAAGCCAGATGCATGGATTGACAAGAGGAGGAATGACAGAACAGGAAGGGTAGCTCAACAAGGCCAAGTGCAAGAGTCTGCACCTGGGTTGGGACAATTCTTGTCACCAGTACAGGCTAGGAGATAGTGATAGACAGCAGCACAGCAGAGAAGGACTTGGCAGTGCTGGTGGATGAGTTGCTCAACAAGCCAATAAAGCACACTCACAGGACAGAAGCCAACAGTATCCTGGACTGCATCAAAAGGAACACAGCCAGCAGGTCAGGGGAGGGGATTCTTCCCCTCTATTGCACTCTCATGAAACCCCACCTAGAGTATTGTGTCCAGTTCTGGAGTCCCCAACATAGCAAGGACATGGAACTGTTGGAACGGGTCCAGAGGAGGCCGTGAAGATGCTCAGAGGGCTGGAGCATGTCTCCTGTGAAGACAGGCTGAGAGAATTGGGGTTGTTCAGCCTGAAGAAGAGAAGGCTCTAGAGAGATCTTACAGCAGCCTTCCAGTACCTACAAGGAAGCTGGGGAGGGACCATTTAGAAGAATAGTGTGATAGGACAAGGGGGAACGGGNCAGAGTGATAGGACAATGGTTTTAAGGTGGTAGGGGTTAGATTTAGGTTGGATCTTAGAAATTCTTCCCTCTGAGGGTGGTGAGGCCCTGGCACAGGTTGCCCAGGGAAGTGGTGGCTGCCACCTACCTGGAGGTGTTCAAGGCCAAGTTAAATGGAGCCATGAGGAACCTAGTCAACCTCTATGGCAGGGGTCTATGGCTAGATGATGGTCAAGGTCCTTTCCAGCCCAAATCATTCTGTGATTCTATGACAGTCACTGTCACCCAAAAGCTGGAGTTCTCAAACTTACACTGATTCCACTCAGAAGCTGTTTATGATGAGTCTAAGAACAGTACTAAGGATAAAATTAAGATTTTTGTTTGTTTGTTTAAGAACACTGTTAAAAGTTACATACAACACCATCCCTGGTTAAGATATATTGGTCAAAAACTCTTAACTCTTAAGCAGAAAGTTACTTCTGGAATGTAACATGTCAAAGCCAGCATTTACCCCCTGTTTAGCCTGTCTGCAGCAATGGAGTGTCACAGCTTGTCAGTTACCAACATACAGCTGGGCTGGTTAGTCAGCAGTGTCTTTCCCTGATAAACACAGACTTCAGACTTGAAATGCAGAAATATTTATTTTGGTTTCCTTCATTGGTTTTGAAAATTGTTTTGGTTTTATAAAACATAGAAATAGCCAACACTAAGCAAACATTTGAATTCCAATGTAACAAACTACTGCTCTAACCAGTTGACTCAGATTTGTGTACTTCAATTGCACACATGTATGAAATTATGCTACAGAGTAGTGCATTACAATCACACACAAATCTTAGTGCAAACCTTGTTGTGCTTGTATTTTACATATATCCATGTTTTCAAAAAACAGCAATGAATGCTAATGCAAAACCAACTCCATTAAGGATAGCAAAAGACTTATGCTGTAATAAGGCTTATTTCTGCTGATTTATCAAACAAAAAAGGTAACTAGTTAACTTTGTAATTTATCTGGGAATTAGGTTTTTATCCCTGAACAAATACCTATCTTGTGCCAACAGATAGTTCTGTTGGTGTATATAAATACTTCCAATTGCTGCAAAGCATCAGGCAAAACCCAACATTCTACCTGATCTATTCTGCTATTCAGTGAAGAATACTCAGTGGCTCATATATAAAGCACAGAAAACCAAGAGGTTATGTCAGAAGCTCTTCTGCTTGAGAGGATCTGGCACATTTTTTTAAAAAAATGCGTTTTAAATACACATTTGTTACAGGTAAACGAGTGGCTAGTACAGGTGCAATGTTTACCTGACTGTTAGCATAGCCCAGCCTCCAGCATGGTTTTGTCTTTTAGGTCTCTAGGTTTCTTGCCAGTTAGGATCTCTTCATTTACAGGGCTGGCATTACTCTGGATTTGTGTTAACGTAGCAAAGGCTACATTTTCTGAATTAACTGCATCCACACTTCTGGTGCAGAACCACTAGATGCAGAGTTATTCTTGAAGAACTCATATTCAGTCTCCTTTGTGTGGATGTTTACCTTATAAAAGCACACCTCAGAACTGGCTGCAGCTATAGGAGGGAGACAAAAAAACCCACTCAGATGCCTTGCCCTGGTTAATATTAGGACTAATGCAAGAAGTGATATCATATAAACTGTAGGGGTTGGGTTTGTTGTTGTTTGTTTGTCTTTGTTTTTAAGATATTAAGGGATCTTTCTGAGGATGCAAGATACTTAGAGGCATTTTCAAACCTGCCAAATCCTTTGTGGAACTGACAACTGCAAGCAGCAAACATGCTGGCAATAAGAAAACCTTAGCTCCTTGGTGAAGGAGAGTCCCATTTTTGGCCAAGGAAGTCTTAAATAAGATATATAGTTACCATTTATAGTTAAGGCTCTTTTTGGAAATTTTAGGTGACCATAAAAACAGTATGCAACACAACTTGACAGTAAGGCAGTGTTCCATTTCTTCAGCGTTCCTATGGCAAGTACCCATTGGTGTACAAGTTAATGATTGCACGGTTTCCTTCCCTATGTTTGCTGTAGTCAAATTACAGATATGAAGGCCAACAGTAGACATCAGATGCGTGCCACTTTCCTCATTCCATCCACAGTTACATTTTGGCATTAGCATAGAGTTCATCTATCTGTGACTGGAAATATTTTCGCAGTTCTGGTCTCTTTGCCTTCAGCGTCGGTGTCAGCAGGCCGTTTTCAATAGAAAACATTTCAGTGTGCATGACAATGTCCTTGACCTGGAAAGTAAACAGTTACTAGCCAACATGCATTCCTTAAAACAGACAAGGCTATGGTTTCAGGGCATTTTCAATAGCCAAGCCCATCACTTTAAATACTTTCCAGATGCAAATTAAAAGCAGTTTCTGGAGAGTCAGATTATATTGGTGTTGAGTTTGGAGAATTAGGTGTTCAGTCTCTCGAGCATCTTACCTGTTCAAATGATTTCAAACCAGATTCTTTCCCAATCCTCACCATGTCTTCTAAAATGTGTTTTTTTAGGTCCTGCAGATAGAGGAATACAGTGTACAGCTTGGAAAAAAAAAACTGATGCAGAACAGCTAGCTGTTTAGCTAGATACAACTCACCTTGTTTTTGCACAGCTCTTCATATGAGCCTTCAAATCCCTTTTTCTTAGCCCAGCTGCGCAGAGTCTCAGGATCAGGTACCACGATAGCTACTAAGAAAGCCTAAAAAAGGCATTTTATTATTTTTTCTTTTGAAGTCAACACATCAGTTCTTACATATTTCTTACTAGTTGGTGTTAGTTTTCTGACAACATTTCTGATCCCGCTGTAGAGTCCACAGCTTTCTACTACTTGAACACAGGAGTGCAGTTCAGAAGCTTTACAAGAGTAATTCTATACATAAGACCCACATTTCAACTTATACTTATGTAAACCTGGACAGCTTGGGGTACTAAGCTTTTTCCCCTGCATACTGTTAGCAACTTGTATACAATCATAATACTCAGTTAAATTAATCCAGCTGCGTTACCCAGTCTGAAGTTAAATCCTGAAACATGGTATACAACTGCTGGAGTTGAAAAGACACATTTTGATTCTGAATGTAGTGTTAAAAATTTAAGTTTTAAAGTTGTGGGGAGAAAAGAGGAAAGGAAGGCTATTTTTTGCAGTCTCCTCTTTCATTCACTTTTAAAATTCCTGAAGAATGCTTACCTGCAAGCTCTCTCCATGGACAAACACCTGAGCAAGTGCTTCACATCTCAAATACACATTTTCTATTTTCTCTGGTGCTATGTATTCTCCCTGGGCTAGTTTAAATATGTGTTTTTTCCGGTCAATGATCTTCAATGTACCGTTCTGTTGACAGAAATAGCTTCCACTCAGAAGAGGCACTTCAAGTGAAAAAACAATCCACACAGCTTAAACACACCACATTACTGCAGTAAAACAGCGCTGGAGCCAGGGTATTGTCAAACTAACATTAGAAGAAAACAGGCTTCGCACCTATCACACTAACTAGGGAAGCCTTGGGATTGACTAGGCTGTTTTCTTCCAAGGTTTTGTACCCCCAGACACACAGATGAATCTACTATGGTAATCTTCCTCGGATTTTCTTTTCTTTCACCTAATTCATTGTGTTCAGTACATTTTCTATTTTATTTATTACATTACTACTATTATTACTATTTTACATAGCTACACAAGTACTTCCCAGCTCTGTAAGTAGACTTACTGGTAGCCATTTCCCAATATCTCCTGTGTGAAGCCAGCCGTCTTTGTCCAGAGCTTCCGCTGTTTTTTCTGGATCTTTCAAATAGCCACGAAATACATTTGGCCCTTTCACACACACCTGAAAACAGCCATTTGTTAGTGCACACTACTGTGAAGGGACATGAATAAACACTACTGGAAACAAACACTTTCTCCAACAGTTCTTATTAACCCAAATTAAAAGGGACAGTATGAGGTTTATTTATTAGTACAGAAATATCTGCTCATGGCTTGCTGAAGACCTAGTGTCGTCTGTTGGTATAGAATATAAGCTGCAATTGGAAGTATCTCTTCTCTTCCAGTCCAGCAGCAGTGTTCCTACCTGCTATTTGAATAACTTCAGTTTCAGTGGAAGTTTATCTGAGGAAATCCTGCTGGAATCAGAAATATCACCCCTCAGCCTGGTAATGTTTTCATTTCAGCTTTGGTAAGCAGCACTGCAATAAACCTAGTGATTAAAGAACTGCATATCAAGCAAATCACATGTTTGTTCTCCAGAAGTAAACCAGTTAATTACTCAGGAATTCTCCATAAAGCAAAGGACTTTTTTATAAGGAATCCTGCAATTTCTTGAAATTGAGGATGGTCTGGATTTGTGTACCCAGTAGAAAACCACTTATCTGAATAACTAGATGCATAGCCATTACTAGGATTAAAAAAAAATGTTCTTAATTTATGAGAAAAGGACCAATGTGATAAAAAGCTTATATGAAGAGGTTGCCAGATAATCAGGTCAGACCTTACAAAGCTAATTTAAACAATTCTGTGAATATCTGTCAGTAAAATTAAAGCAATTAATCAGAAACATGGAGCCTGAAGTATCCAGAGATGATCCCTCTCTTCAGTATTTGCTTCTTAAATGTAAGACCCAAGGCTGTGTAAGGTTTTTTTTAGTGGGGAAGAAGGAGACACAGGATAGAATTTGTTATTTAAAAATCAACTTAAAAATAGCTTCTTAGGAATGAGGGGGGAGAGAGAGATAGGCAAGATAAACCAGCTTGAAGCAAAACTTTAAGATGCCCATGGCACGCAACTTTGGGAATCAGGAGTCCAGAAACCTTGACAGAATCCTCAAACACACAATTTGATCACAGCAGCTTGGGTAATATCTTTAAAAGGGATTTTCTATCCCATTCTTCTAGACAGGTTCTAGTGTCTTGAACTGTTGCCCAGACCCTTCTTACCATCTCCTGTCATCCAGGCATGCCACACTATTCCCATTTGGCTTTAGCCATAAGTGGGGGCTGATAAAACACGAGGCCTATTGATTTGGCTCTAGTCTCATAGAAGGTACAACCAAAACAAAGATTCATATTGTATGCAGTCACAAGTTAGTTCCTTCCTTAAGCTACTTTGTATTTATCTATTGTCTCACCTCAGAGCTGGCCCCAAAGGCTCCCAAAAGCATAGGAAAGAGACCTCAAATCATTTGCTTTCAGGGCTCGGGGAAAAATAAGTTCATAGACATCCGTTTAAAGTACATACACAGAGTTCAAGCTGTGTATATTTTACTTGGAAAAAACATAGAAGACCACAGCATATACTAAGTATTAGATACAAATTGTGATTTGAGGACTCAGCATTGTAAAACTTCGATGTTCAATTTGTGCAGGCTGCAGAAGAAAGTTCAGAAGAACGTGCAGGCAGTTGCCACAGAGCACCAGCAGCCTTGACAGTATTTTATCTCCATTTCTTTTAACAGTGTTGAAGCCACTTCAGATTACCTTGTCTCACACATCACAAGCTGGGTAACAAGCTACATACTTCATCTGTTCTCCAGCATGTGATGGGGCAGGGAAGCCTTCTGCTGTTATTTTACTGAAGGGTTAGTGCAGTACAAGATAGCTGGCATGCAGTATGCAACAGCTAGCTCCTCAACCGTCCCCACAGAGCTGGAGAGTGGTATGTTAGTCATAACCATAAATACATAGTAATTTGTTATCCTGCAGTAAGCTGCTTTTTCTCCACTCTGACACAGTATTTTCTGGCTTGCTTCTGTGAAGCATTAGCTGCTATGGCACACAGGGAAGGCAGGGGGCCAGTTTTAGGTAGCAGGCCATGTTTAGCACTTTCAGTAAACTCAGCTAATTATTTCAGGAATAAACCCCCATTTTCCAGGATTTCACAACTGGCTCATATTGGCCTTTCGAAATTACTTACCTCACCCTCTCCTCTGGCAGCCAAGTAATTCATTTCTTGTACATCAACAAGCTTGATGATACTGCATGGCATGGGTGCTCCAACGTGACCTATTAAGCAGGGCAATACCTCAATAGCCAGAATAGCATTTTTAGTCAGGTTCTTGAAACAATAAGCCAGAGAGATGGAAAACTGATTTCTGGTAGTATAATGCCCCAACAGTAGTACAGTAGCAGCTTAAACTTGCAGGGATGGTCTCAGATATTCCTATAATGTAACAATCATGTACTCAGGGTTTTTCTTATAATTAGGATCCTCACTCTGGCCATGTCCAAGGACTAAAGTTCCACTACAGAGTAAGTTTTAAAATGGTTTTAAAATGGTTTTAAAATAGAGGGAGGGCGATTTAGATTGGATATTAGAAAAAAGTTCTTTCCTGTGAGAGTGGTGGAGCACTGGAACAGGTTGCCCAGGGAGGGGGTGGATGCCCCATCCCTGGAGACGTTCAAGGCCAGGTTGGATGAGGCCCTGAGCAACCTGATCTAGTTGGGGGTGTCCCTGCTTCTTGCAGGGGGGTTGGACTAGATGATCTCTGGGAGTCGCTTCTAACCCTAATCATTCTATGATTCTAAGTTGTCAGCATTCTTTCAGGTAGGGAGCTAGAGATGCAACATCTGATGGAAATGTAAACTGGTTGTTTCAACACTAAAAATGCTATTTAAGTTTCCAGCACTTTCTGTATGCAGTAGTTTACTATTCCCTAAGAATTACAAGGGTTGATACCATGGCCTCCCGTTTCCTAAACCCACTTCAACTTAAAAGGACAAAGCATACCCAAAGTCTGGATTATTGACCAGTCCTAGCTATTTAAGAGTAGACACTTCAAAGAATCCTTTCAAAGCTTTTTTTTACTTCACTTGGAAGCATAACATCCACTCTTTTCTTCATGACAGGTGTACTGAGGACTAATGTAATCTGTGAGCCCCACAGCATCCTAAAATTTAGGAGAGAGGCAAACAATTAACCACCATACCTGCTGTCCAGTCACCAGGCAGTGACAGTGAGCACCCAGCTGTACACTCAGTCTGTCCATAACCTTCATAGAACTAGGACACAAAACCAGAAGATGATTTCAAATTCTTACTTTTCAACATACAGTTTCTTCATGAAAATGAAATACTTTGCTTTTTTCTAGATGATCAAATTTGAGCTTAGCAAAACCCCCAGCATCCTAGAGATTATCACTGTACTACACAATTTTAAGTGCTAATAAACTACCTTTAGTTCCAATATTTACTCAGTTTTACCTGGTTTCACATGCTGTTTCACCCGTGTAGATCAAAACAGAAAGCAACCAAGGGAGCAAGAGGAAGAAACTAAGAACAGTGGAACTAGCAATGACTTCACTCACATCATTTAAGGACAGGTTTGTCCAAGAGAGCCAGGGAAAGAATCCCTATACCCTATCATGACAGATTATATGCAAGACAAGCTTCCCTTTCCTATGCAGGATGCAGTTGTGTGCTGGTGTAGCAATGAAGACAAGAAGGCCTCACATTTTGGAAGGCTTTTCGTGATTTCTGTCCCTGAAATTTGTTTCAACACATTTGTTCCATCCTGTGTCATTGCTATTCACATATTACTTCAAAAAGCCTATACTTTGAAGAAGCTCTGAAGATAATGCAATGTGTGCAATCTGATACTCCCTAGTCTTGTCTTCAAACCAACACCACTACAATATCACCACATTGATTAGATCCTTTACAGTAATTGTAAACATTTCTGTAAGGGATGCCCCAGAAACACAATCCAAGAACATTAATTATTGCTTATAGCAGTCCCCAAAGATCTGCCCCTTAGAGTTCAGCTGGTTACTTCAGGTTACTTTAGAATGAATACAGAAGTCTCAGGGGACACAGAAATTATGGAAAGGGGTACACACTCATGTAGTCTCCAGGAAGAATGCTAGAAAAAGGTAACCATACAGTCAGACTAGCAGAAGCAGTGGCCTAAGCAAAGCTGGATTGAAGTACTAAAACCTTTATGGTTTAGGGTTAAGGCCAGGAAACTCACCTGACAGCCAAGAGCTGTTCTCAGGAAGGTCAGCACACTCGCAGATACCGGTGCTGCTCCTGTGACCATGAGCCTTACTTTTCCTCCCAGACTTGCCTACAACAGACACAAGATACTGTGGACACCACAAGCAATTTAGAGAAATTTCTAGAGTTTTTCCATCCCACCCTCAGCCACTGGTCACTTAGTGCCACCCATAAGTGTTAGAGATCAAAGTTCAGTCTCATTGCAAGCTGTCTTTCTGGCAGCATTGAAGTTTCATTAATGGCTGGAAGAAACAGTATCTCAAGCATACAGTAACTACAAAGTCTATGCAACGTGCACTCAGCCAGTCTAAGTCACGGCCTTAGAGCAATGACTATTTTTAACTACCTTCTATCAGCTTCTCATACATCCTGAGTGCTATAAAAAGCAACCCCAGGGGCATGCTGTACAACCAAGGTTAGGGCTGTAGGGAGTGAGTGCCAGATACAACAGGAGGCACAGCTTGCTGCTGAGCAACAGTGGGGAGACAGCAGGGGCTGCAGGTGGCACCAAGTCACACTTTGCATTCCTCCTTCAGAAGGACAATGCTGGCTTTCGGAGCAGTGAGCTATAGAAGCACCAGACTGTTTTAGAGAAACTTCCTTAATACAGTTTGTTGATATTACAACACAGGGAACTGAAAAACAAAGCTGGAAATAAGGCAGGTTTGGGTTTTTATTCTGAGTAGCCAAGTAGTCTTTAGTCAGTGTTGACAGCCATACCATTCATAAAATTCAGCAATTGTAAACCAATGCCTACAAACTAGCAAGTAAATAAGCTATATAGTGATTCTTCAACTTCCAGGATTGAAAACATGTCAAACTGCTGTTCTGTAACACAGAAAGCACATTTGAAGCTCTGTTCTCAAAACAATCACAGGCAAACAAAAGGTCCAATATCCACCATACAAAGGCTCTCAGACAGAGGCTTCCCAGCGTACCTGTATCTTGCGGAAGATGACTTTATCCCAGAAACTGTTGTTCCTAACTATACCGCTTCGGAGTTCTGCTTCTTTCCTCTTGGAAGCAAAATCCAGCATCCACCTCTTAAATGAAGTATCTGCCTGTCCAAAAATCTATTAAAAGATGATCTGTGGTTAGAAGCCTCACAGATTACTATTTCCTTTCTTACAGAAACACAAGTGGAGAATACACTAAACCAAATACATTAAACAATCTTGGTAAAGATCTTGGTAAGCAGCATTTGTCTATTTTGATTTTGGCTGCTGCCTCAGTATGTTCACCACTTAACTATTTTTTGTTTCCCATGCAACAGTGAGATGCTTTTCCAACGTATGGTTTCCTTATTAAAATGAAAGCAGACGGATGTTTTACTTTTCTATCCCAGTTTAATCAAAAGCTGAATTAAACATAACCCTCAGCATATTCTAAAGACCCCACCATGATATGTAAAGTAATACAGGTATTTCTGAGGAGATGCAGGTCCCTTCAGAAATACCAGAGAAATCTATCTTGCATATATAAGCTTGCCCTTTAGATCACTTTTCAAAGGGTCCTTCTGGTTGTTCTCAGCAAGTCAGAGCTTAGATTAGTATATTCACTGGGGAAGATGGACCCAGCAGCTCTTCAGCAATAGCCCCTGCCCCATTTCCCACTTAACTTCACATGCTGGTTACCAAAAGGCTAGGTGGGGTTGAAACAGTGCCATAGAAGTGTGAAAACCTCAGGACACCAGAGTTGACAAAACAAGATGACATAATGAAAGAGGAAAGTCCCAAGTTTTGTCTCTATTTTTCTCAAATTCCAGTACAGAAGGCGTAAGCAGAATGAGGGGCTAAGTTTTAAACACTACAGGCAGAGCTTAAAACTTCCTTCCCTCCAAATGTACTGAGTTGCACTATTTGCTCCTGGGGCTGAAGAAAACCCTGTATTACTTGCTGTTCCTTTAGTCTCATGATTAGAGCAGTATGTCTTTAGCTAAGACAGTACAGACATGTCTGTCATTTCTTCAGCATTCACAGGATTTCTTGTTCTACCCTTCAACTCCTCTGGCTGTACCCTAAGAGCAGTAGTGATCCACATACAAAAGTATGAGTAAGATCTTAAGGTCAAGAAAGAATCTACTTCTGAACTCCCACCTCAGATGACCCTAAGAGGGGAAGCAGCAGGCACAGCTGAGAGGGGTTGCTGTCCCTCTCCCCAGCTCACCAGACTGGCTGGTTTCTGGATGTCCCTGTTAGAACACGCTGGCTGCTGTGTAGGAAACTTGTATGTGTCCATGCAAACACCTGACCTTGGTGTGCAAATTCCACTCCATGAGTCAGATGCTAAAAGCGTGGCATACAGATTCTAACTCCAGTTGTAGGCTGGACTTACTGTTTTGCTCTGAGCAAGTCATTTAAGTCATTAATCAAGCTAGAGAGAACCCAGTCCCCTAGTCAGTCTGCCAGGCAGCAAATACTGGTGTTTAAAGTGGTTTAATACATCCAGTACCACTTGCCACACTTAGTTCTTCAGAAGAGATCAGCACATTGCTAGCATGCTGATTTAATATCCCAGAGCACAACAGTTCTTCCTACCATGTCAGTACAGACTTCATCAAGTTTCTTAAAACTCTGTGCAGGTCTAGACACATGCTAGTAGTCTTACCTTATCAAACATTCTGTTCAGCAGCCTTGGTACTACAGGAAACACAGTTGGCTGCAGTGTTTTTAGGTCATCCATAAGCAGCCTGATATCCCCTTGAAAGAATCCTATCCGAGCTCCGTGGCAGAGGATCACACACTGTTAGAAAAAAGTGTAAGAGTCAGAAAACACAACACATATGGGGTCATACACATTTGCTAGATCAATGCCATGCAAAATGAACAGTGCAACATCCACCTTAAGTTCTCTCAGCTTCTGGACAAGTTCTGCAGCATTCTTGGATTATGAGGCTGGAAAGACCTAGCAGCAAGCAATACATGCCTGGTATACATAGGCCAATTACTGACAAAATGAGATGTAGCACAAAAGCCCCTCTCCAAAAAGGGGCAGTTGGCCAAATAAGGCAATGCCAGTAACTCAGGGGTAGTATGAGACTGAAAAGCAGAACTTTACTGTTTTTAGTATTTATCAGGTATTTAAAAAACACTTTTTCAGTATATAGAAGGGAACAAAGTCAGCTCATGCTATGCACTGGTCCAGAAGTGATCTGACTTGAGCTACTTGCTCTTCATTCCTTTCACTCTGGTTTTCCTTCCTGTTTCACTAGACTGCTGCAAAAAGGTTTGTCATTAAGCAATCAGTATGCTCTCTGGAAGACTCTAGCGCTGATTATTTTTGCATCACTTCAGACCTACACCAGTGAGGGTAGACTTAAACCCATCATGTTCTATATCCTCTGCTAGAATCTAGAAGCTCCACCTCCAACTTACACACACCCTTGTTCTTGCTATTTTGTTTGGGTCACTTATTCTTTTTAATATACCTACTCTTATGTTTCTGTAAACAGATTTGGGTTTTATTTCTTCTGCTTCCTCCATAATACCTCCTCCTTCATTCTCTGCCATCCATTCTTATATTTGCTGCATGAGAGGTGCTAGTATCATTTTCACCCTTCACCTGTGCTTTGCCACCATCTGCTAAAAATCTGCAAATGCATCAGTCCAGATGGAGTGAGCAGCACCTACAATGCTAGGTGGGAATGTTTGCCCTGTCAAGTTCACCGACCCTCTAGCTTCCTTAGGAAGCCAAAGGAAAGTCAGCAAACACAACCTTCACAGCAGGGGCAGACTCTAAAGGCTGTTCATCACAGAGGCAGTGTTCATACTTATCCCAAACAGTAACAAATCTTTTCTCCTTCCTACCAAAGGTGGTTTTGCTTAATCTTATATATATAAATACCTACTTTGTAAAGATATCAAACAGCAGAGGATACTGAGGTCTAAATGCTTTCTTCTCCTTTTGTTCTTTAGAAACGGAGTTTCAACCTGTTTCTGCTACAGAATCAAACCCAGAGCTTTTACCTACAGAGCCTGTACCTTCACATAGAAGACAGGCACCAGTCAAACAGATAATGAAGTACATAACTGGTATCCAGGTTGCCAGGAGGAAAAGACTGCACAGTGCTAAAAGCCTAAGGGCACCTGTACATAACTGTTAAGTTTTATTCCCACTCTTCATAGCATACATATAAAATTTATTTATGCATATAGACTTTTTTTTGGTAGAAAGCTCAGGATCCTTCACCAAAAGATTAGGACAGTTTCTGGCTCCATGTACCTTTTCACACTCACATGGAGACTGTTTATTTCTCTACATAAATTGAGACATGACTACAAACATATTTGCAATCTCACCCAAGGTAAATGTACTAATTCAGATTCAATAAGTAGAGTAATTAAATACCTGTCCCCATACTGTATACAAGAAGCTTGATGAAATTCCATCCTTCCAAGAATGGGCTGAGGTCCTTATTTAGGCTGTAAATATTAAGGCAATCTGAGCCCCTCATCCTCAAAAGTAAAGCCCCAAGTTTTGCTACATGGTAAAATAAGCCATCCAAGGGACATTCAAAGGCTGCTGTTAAAGGGCACTAGAAACCATCTTTATTTCGTGCATGGGAACTCCACTGAAACAAAATCCCTCCCTTCTAATCAGTTTCCTGGAACCAATAATAAGTTTATCCAACCTAGTTTTGATAAAGTAAGCAGGATGCTACTTTTTAAAGTCTACATACTAAAGAAGGGCCAAGATTTTTAATACTGCACTGATTGTAATAGAGGGAACTTTTAAGCAGTGTACATGTGCTAAAGGATTCTTTGTTTTAGTAAACCAGTTTCTTATTAACCCTAGCTCTAAGGTTAATGCTTGTATTTCAGCTTGAAAACCAAGTGTCTAGATACTGTTTATGTATAGGACACTGTTTTCCTGAAATTTACCTCAAGGTTTCATTCACACATGCAACAGTCAGAAAGGAATAGCATGTGTACCAGATTCCAGAGACGTGTTCTTTAGTGAAAGGAAGCTCCAACAGTTCAGCACAAACTGATGCTTACCTCAACAATTCTCTCAAACATATGAGCCAAGGGCAGGAACGATATCAGAATGTCATCAGAGGAAGGCAAAAACGTTTTCTGAAAGTGAAAGTGTTAATAAATTAAATTTAGTTCTCATTGATTCTCCATTTTCCCAAGTTAAACACAACAATGAAATCTGACATCTAAACCCTAGAGCATTGCCCTCGCTTCAGTTTTCTGATGAAGCCACGTGGTCGGTCTTTCATTAAGAAGACTACAGCAATGACTTCTAGCATGCTCAAAACACACTTTGCAGAAAGGTCATCTTTTGTAGTTGAGTACAGTGACCAGATTATTGCAGTTTACCATTCATATGATTATGAATGGAAAATTGTAAGAGAAACTACAGAAAGTTCCATTATATCCACGGATGGGGAGGGGAAAAAGAACAGTGTGCCCTAGGGTTAAAAAAAAATATATATACTTTGATCAGAATGTCAGTTTGTTTATGGAATTTACCATCAGGTTGCTAGCAATAATACCTTACATAGTCTAACTGCAAGACCAGCTGTGTAGCTTAAAGCAATCCTATATGCAGATTAATTGGTAAAATAAGTACTTATTAAAATTACATTTGCATGTGTTAGATCTTAACATCATCCTAGCTAGCCTACAGATGAACTTCAGTAGTGTAACTAAACATTAACACTGTACCAAGTAACAAAAACCCCCAAGAACAGTCATGCTTCTTGCTTACTCAAGCAAGTTATAAAATATATTTTAACCCCCTGTAATATCTTATATCTGGTCCCACACTAAGTGCAAGAGGTTAGCCTCTACACCAACCCTCTGATACAGAGCTTGCACTAGTGACAAATACTATAAGCCCTGGGCAGAACACAGTTCATAGACACATTAGGATCTTTATAGTATTTTGCTTGGATCAAACTAAGTTTTAAGTCTGTCAGATTCTATACCCTGACAGAAGAAACCCATCAACACCGGCATCTGACCTCGCATGGTCAGAGTGCAGTCAAGTTCTATTCTCACTTGAATCTTACTAAGAGTCAAGATCAAAGTTACAAATATTTGAACTTTGGTTTTACTCGAGATCTTCCCTTCATGCAAGTCTGTAGCATTAGCCTTTGCTGTTTACCTCTGTAGTCTTCATAAAAGCTGAAGCATTGCTGACTATGTTTTGATGAGTGATTATAGCTCCTTTGGGGTTTCCTAAGGAAGAAGCACATAAAAGATAAAACAATGAAGCTTTGATCCTTTAAGTTACTAATCAGTGGTGAAACTCTAACAGCATTTCAGTCAGTCCCTTAATATCAGTGTTTTTATTTACATATTAAACCAAGGCAGAATTTGCTAACAGACTTTCAAGAATAGCTGTTAACAGTTAAGAAAGTTTGTTTGGCAGCCCAAGTTTCATAAGGAAAACAAATCCTTAAGAAACTATCATGTTTATTTGAATAAGTTTCTTCAGATAAATTTCAACACTTCTGTTAAGATGCAGCTAACAAACCCAGACTAGTTTCTGCTCTCACATCTGCTTTAAGAATGTAGCTTGTCATAGTACTCTTCTCTACTGCTCCCTGCCAGGAAAGGATATTAAGCCACAAGTATCAAGTACATGACATCTAAACAGTCTTTCTGCAGCAAGGTTGCTTAAAGCCAAGGAACAGATTTTGCTAATACAGTACAAAAAAAAAAATACTGAAAGAATTAAGAGTCTGATGTAGAGCCCTTAAAATGTAAATATAGGTTCAGTACTTACTTCCAAAGACCCCAAAATTGTAACACCACCACCCACCAATACTAACTTTGTACTGATCAATGGGGGAAAAAAAAATAATCAAAGGGAGTCTTACCATAAAACTTCCCCAGCTACTGTTTGCCAAAAAGATGCAGCAGCAGGGGAGAGTCTTGAAAAAAGTAGGAGGGCTTCTGTATTAATTTTGCACATATGGGATAATAAATTCTGCACAATGTAATTAGGTGTACCTGTTGTTCCACTGGTGAAACAGATGACTGCTAGATCTTCTGGCTTTGGAGGCTATGAGAGTTAAGAAAGTATTAGTATGGTTAAGATAGCAAGGAAAAAGATTTTTTTTTCTGGGCAAAACACTGGGATACTAGTGTTACTTTTGAGCTATGGGAGATAGGGAGGTTTGCTAGTTTGATCTACAGAATGCTATCCCAGGTTCAGATTGTCACTTGAACTTACCATAGGTTTTTGCCTGTGTGCTCTTCCCAGCTCCTACACAAAGGAGATAAAGGGGAGAGAGACAATTTAGACACAGGCATGTAGCTTTTCTTGCTTTAAACCTACCAGACAAGCATTATCAAGCATTTTATTTACTCTGCTTAAGCATTTTAACTTTCATAACGAGCAACAAAGTCTTTAAAGGACATTTTAAAGATACATGGAGTAATTGCTATGTTCTATAAATACAAAAGTGATAACTAACCTAAAACTCAGGAGTTTTTTTCCAGCTAGTAAGCCAGAAGCCACTCACTAGAGAAGCTCAAGGTTAAGCAGTGTTATGACAATCCACAGCAGGCAATCTTATACATCATGCAGAAGACATGCCACTGACAACTGTTGGAGCCAAATTCATCTCAGTAAGGACCTCACACCAACATCATTGCTTGTGAGAAGACTGGGTTTCCCCATGAAGGGTCATTGGTGGTTTGTACTTTTTTTATACTGAAGAGGGCTGAGAGAACAAGATTCACTTCTCCAGAGCCACCTCTTCCCTCTCCTCTTAGGATTATGCAGGCTGCCTAGTTCTTTAGGCAGAAGGAAATGGATACCAAGATGATCCTTTAATGACCAAGAATGACTAAGAAGAAAGATTTAAAAGCTGACATTTATTAGCTGCAAGCTTTAAAGTTTCAAATCAAGTCTTGTCATGTCTGTTTGAAACTAGAAATAACGCTATCTTATGGACTTAAGAAAAGGTCCGTTTTAATTGGCATAAGTATAGCTTTGGAAGCACCCTTTGAGGGCAGGCACATCAACCTCACCCTTGCTTTTACATTCCAAACACTATGCATTCCTTTACTAGCCTCAGACATCCTTTAGCATGATGTACCTCTTAGATTACTCAAAGAAGTTTAAAGAAAAAGTTAACATCCCCATACCTGTAAGTGTAGCCTTTTGAAACAGGGCCGTTGTGCCAAAATTTGCCCAATACACAGCAGCTGCCCACTCAGGACAACAGCACCTCCCCTTTGAAGTACCACCAGAAGCTCCCTACTTCCCTCCATATTTACTGAATATACAGCCAAGATCTCAACACACTTATCTCCTAGATCAAAAACTCCAATGTCTTTCCCCATTAAAAGCCATTTATTTACAGCTACTCAGCTCTACATAACCACAGCCTGTGCACAGATCCCAGACACCAGAAGCCAAGCTCACAGCATCTGGCAGATACATTGACAAACTGATCACAACCTATAAGCACAGCTAAGCAGCAAGCTCAAGCCAGAAATACAGAAAACAAGTACTTGGAGCTAGAAATTTTATTTTTATTGTAATCTAAGCTCCTAAAATGTTGCCTTTCAGGAGACACTAAAAGGCTCTAACACAAAACATGTTCCTGCTCACCAAGACATTATTAGAAATATTTAAGCTTGCCTAAGTTCCAAGGTTTAGATGAGAGGCTCTTAGAGCACCTACTACTGAATTAATCCAAACATCAAGTGACTTTAAGAGTTACCAAGTACTACTGGAAGTCACTGTTTAAGCACTCAACTTTTATCTTAAAACCAAGATTTACCCTTGTTTGTTTTCCTGTAGCTAGAAGATCAATTGTAAAGCACCTTCCTCTGCCAAAAAGTGGTGTTCAACCCTAAGAAGCTGATTTTAGAGTACCAACTTGAAGTTGGGTCATTTTTTTTCCAAATTTAACCTAACCCTTTTGCCAGTGAGCTATATAAAGGCACTTCTCTGCATAATGTTTTCAGCCCCATTTCAACCTGACAGTCTTGCTGAGGCTAGGTAGCTGCAATAGTTACTCATTTTCAAGAGACACAGTGGCATTTTTGTATCTTTACCAGAAGGTGGCCCTGTTAATGTAACAGTAAGGCTGTGAGAGCAAGTTCAGGGAAATGAAGCATTTCACACCAGCTACTGACACCTGCACAAGGCAGCAACACTTCTTTGGAGATACTGAAGTCCTAGTGAGCTAAGGCATCACCAGAACTCCAGCTAGAACCAGGCCAAAGCCCGTTTCATAATCTCACAGTAAAGATGTACTTTATGCAACTTATTTGGAGAACTTTGTCCCAGGATCAACAAGAGAAGTTACGAAATAAACTTGCATAAGAGATTTATGCAGATGAAATAGCTATAAGCAAAACTAAGACTTGAACATCAGGTGGCTGAGTAAAATGGTTTGATTCCAAAACCTGTCTCATTCCCCTACGTTACCATAAGCTTTTCCTGGAACAGTTTTACTGCCATTTTCCTTCTCCTCCTCCAGAAAACATTCTGCAGATTCAGTGTAAAGGTGAAGATGCCATTTTTCACAAACCCAAAAACCTACACAGGCTCTTTTTGAAAGAAGTACTTCTGAAGTATTAGTCACAGCATATAATTATCGTCCTACTGCTTCACATGGGCAAGCCTTAACACTCAGATTTGATGTTCCATCCGGACCATGTTAATACCCTTTCATTCTGTCATCTTGGCATATGCCCTTTTACATTTTGAGCATTGTGAAATACTATTAGAAAGTTGCTTTCCTTGTTTATAGGGTTTTTAAAAATATTTTTGTGTAAACTTCAAGACATAGTCAAGTATTTTGACACTAATACACCACATTTCTTTCAGTCCATAAATCTATTCAACGTCTTCTTCCTCCTCAAGTAAATGCAATGAAAGCAGCAAAACAGGTTAAGCATGCTTACCTCTAGTTCTCTCATGCTGAAGACTTCCACCCCACACTTTTTGCCACGTTCCACAAGATCCATGCCAAAAGATTCCATGATGACAATGGTGTTGAGTATTGGAGTTTCCCCCTTTTCCACACTGGTTAGTAGAAGTTTGGCCTTGTCAGGTTTGTCACAGAAAACCAGTGACAAGTCAGCTGATAAAAAAGAGAACATTATCAACATGACAAGCTAAATTTAAACAAGATCTATATGTCAAGTCATGTTAACAGAAGATTCTTCTGAAGGTGGCTATAGTTTTGCCCTCAGTCAGCCCTGACATCATATATTCAGTTAAACTACTTCAAGTGTCCTACCTTTGTTCACAATGTAGGTAATTGCTTCAGTTCCCAGCGTATCATAGAGTGGCACCACCACCATGGAGAATGCATAGCACGCCTGTTCAATGATAACCCACTGCACAAAAAGAGATTCCAGTCATCATGTTTGCTTATAACAGCATATCTCCAAGATAAACTCACATTTGTCATCAAACAAGTAAGCAAGTAAACCAGGTCATTTAGACCAGTCTTTCTTTAAAGAAGAGAAAGTGGTAGTTGGAATTATTTGTATACTTTGGAGACCTACTAAATTTTTGTCTGTCAAATGAAGCAAAACAAATAAGGAGCTACAGGAAATAATCCAACCCCATGAAATCTCTGGAAAAAGTGAAAATGAAAACTCTGCCTGGGAGAAACTTTAAGGACCTTTGAAAACCAGTTAACATTTACTCAGTCTTTCTGTTAATAGGTAAATTAAGTAAACAAACTGCAGAATTATTTTCTTCATGAAGTTACTGAGGTAGCCAAAGCCTTCAATATCATATTACTACAGTATATGAGTTAATGAAGGACTTGCTCATGTCTTTTCACATATGAAGTTTATATATACACATACAGTATTCTTAACTCTACACTATCTGCATTTCATAATAGCCAGACATGCAGCTAGAATTCCTTTGGAAAGGCAGTCCAAAAAAAGTATCTCAGCATTTCTCAAGACTAACTATTCTTTATAGAATTCTACAGATTAGATTTCTTTAAGAGGAGCAATTACATCCCTGCAAGCTGCTATAAGGATTTGCCTGCTAACAATTTAAGTGCTGAAGCATAACAAATGTTGTAGTGTTACTTTGGGCAATGTAAGCCAGCAACACTTTACAGCCAGCCTGATTTTATCTAAAGCACCATCAAGGTAAGAGGGTCATGCAACTCTTTTTCCTGATAGTAGCTATTAGGGATAGTTTGTAAACACCCAGCTACACCAAAATACAAGGTAGCATGCAACTCCTGAAGCTGGACATGATGGACACATGAAGAGGCTAGTGGCATTGGAATATTCTGGTTTTTCCCTGCAAAGACAACCAACAGCAGTTCTCAGTCACAGTATTTTTACTTGTTTCCAGTTACAAGAACAAAACAGGCATCTTAAATTTACCAGAACTTACAATTCAACAAGGATTGCATTAACAAGTGTACTTGGTTCCATTCCCCACCCCCAAACTTTGTCACACTTTCCACTGTTTTTTCAGGACACTAGCCATTTATCTCACCCCTGCATGAGGACATGTTCAAATACCAGCCAGCTGGTTATTCCACATAATATCAAATATAAAGGCTATGTTAACAAAGTTGAAGTCTCAATTTTGTGACAGAGTTGCTAAATCTCAGTTTATTAGGAGTAAGTTTCCTAAAGTAAGTTCTCTACTGATTGAGGCAGCCCTAGATGCAGGGAATTTTTCTCAAAGCATTTATGCAATACATTAATTATATACCTCTTGCCCAAAAGGCTTCTTATGACTAGCACAAGGCCAGCTAATGGGTAACTAGACTGTCATGCAGACATCAGACACATTGACAAGCCTAAGCAGGCACATTTGTAACAGCTATGTAAGAGTACACTGAACACTCCTTCCTATATAGCATCCACTTGTACACATAACAAGGGGGCAGCTCTATTGCTGTTCAGCAGCCTGAAGTTTAATAAATTAAGGTGGGAGGTCTACTACAGTAGCCTTCAGAAGCCAGGTGCTGTGATAAAAGCTTTCTGTTGCAGTCATCTACACCTCTCACACACCATCATTCTCAATACAACCAGCATAATTATTTACTAGGTTAGAGATTTTTTTCTTCCATTTTAACTTCTAAAGTCAAGAGCATTTAAATAGAGATATCAAACCTTGACACTTGAGTTCTCTCTTAAAGCCCAAGCAAGCAAATACTGTCCTTTTTGGTGTCCCCCTCCCAATCCAAAACAAAACTTCCTTGCTTGCAGAAGAGATAATCTATTCTCCAGTTACCCAATGAGAAAGTAATATTTACAGAGCCAGATTTGGGGTGGGTTTTTTAGTGAACACTTTAAAAAGTAGCATGTTAGGATTTTCCCTGTCAGGGGATTTCCCAGCAGTTCTTCCCTGAACTAAAAAATGTGAATCATTTCACATAAAAAAAACCCTACTTCACATAATCTCCTGTCTGGGTTAGTGATTATGTTGGGGATGTCACAACATCCATCCTGTAGTTTTCAACAGGGAAAAAAAAAATGCCAGATTCAAAATTGTTGGTTTAAACAAGTCTTCCTAGACCATTCCTGACCCTACTCCAAAGCCTGCTGGAGCAGTGCAACTCAAGCACATTTTGTCTCTGTGATCCAAGAGCAGATGACACTGAGCCCTCCCTCAGAAAATCCATTAATCCAGGTCAAAGACATTGCACCAAAGGTCTGTAGAGAAGCAACAACTAATATCTGGCTCTTTTTTACTACCAGTTCATCATGTTTAAGCACAGGAGACTGAACTAAAGAGTCTATAACACCATGCTGTTTAACAGCTTCCTAGCTGGAGACATCCCAGCCTTTATTACAGAAATAAAAAAAGGCTGTAGCCATTAAAACTGGAATTCCAAGAGGAAAATCCAAACTACTGCAGATTTAAAAGTCTGGGAAGAAAACGTGGATTTTCTCTTCATCTGTACAAGGCTAGAGTTAGGAGCTTTGTGTGGTATGGGATGAAGAGAAGATAGAGGCTCAAGGTCACTTGTCACCCAGCTTGCATTTTTAATAACAGCAGGGAAGGTTCAGTGACAAACTGACATCAGAAGAGAACCAACAGCAAGCTGTTGTCCAGCACAACCAAGACATTGATACAAGTTCCAACCCATCAGCACCACAGATGGCTCATCAAGAGGGACAATGTATTTTGACACAACTTAAGAAATAGTCTCCTGTCTTAATACAGGTTTGGATTGAGCTTGCTTAATGCAGCAAGTAAGAGCTAGCTACTAAGCACATAAACATAGATTAGAAATACTCAGTCTTAAACAGATTTAAGAAACAAGTCTAATGAATAATTTCATAATTCTTTTTAGTCGCAGCAATCTAGAACTGCTTCTAGGCTAAAATGGATAGATACTGGTCAATCTAAACATCCCAGTAGTTGTCTCGGGTTCATAGCATCAGTTTGCTTTGTCAGGTGATCTTTAGTTTTGTAAGTTTCTTTAGTTTTTCTGCCCCTTTAAACTGCAACTAATTTTCAGGCTTTGCTTCATCAGTTCTCTCTCCCAGAGTCCTTGTGCCCAGGGCCTCTGCAAAGACAGAACTATCTCCCTTAGCCATCTTCTGTTAGCCCAAGTATATTAACATATCATTATATTTGAGTTTTGAAGTCACACCTCCTTGTGGCTTCCAACCACGTTCAACTACCTTGTACTCCAACAGGACTTTAAGAGAATGAATGTAATTACCACTTGCTTTGAGCACTACATTAGCTTCAAATTAAGCAGCTCCCCTCTGTAATTGGAAAGCAGAGAAGAATCATGGAATCATAGACTAGCTAGAGTTGGAAGGGACCCCCAGAGGTCATCTAGTCCAACCCCCCTGAAAGAAGAAGGGACACCCCCAACTAGATTAGGTTGCTCAGGGCCTCATCCAACCTAGCCTTGAACATCTCCAGGGATGGGGCATCCACCACCTCCCTGGGCAACCTGTTCCAGTGCTGCACCACTCTCACAGGAAAGAACTTTTTTCTAATATCTAATCTAAATCTCCCTCTCTCCATTTTAAAACCATTACCCCTTGTCCTGTCACAACAGGCCCTACTGAACAGCCTCTCCCCATCTTTCTTGTAGGCCCCCTTGAGGTACTGGAAGCTATAAGGTCTCCCCAGAGCCTCCTCTTCTCCCGGCTGAACAGCCCCAACTCTCTCAGTCTGTCCTCATAGGAAAGGTGCTCCAGCCCTTTAAAAGGCTGTAGAAGCCTAGCCAGAAAGTTAGTTCTCCAGCCCAGAAAGTTAGTTCTTTTTGATTCCCCAAATCTCTTTCTTCTCTCTAGCCTTCTTCATTCAGGTCTGAGCGCAAAAAGCCAGTACAAGACATTAACAGTTGTGTCAACTAACAGTTCTTGTTCTTCATCTGTGGCTTCTGGGTCTACAATGTCAGCCTCTAGCCCTTTCCCAACACCAAATGGACTCAATATGGAAGCTTAATACACTGCTAAAAACCAGATAGATTCAGTAACATCTTGGCCACCAATACACATGCTGTCAGATTACCTCAGGTCTGTTTTGTGAAAAGATTCCTATATACTGCACATGAGATGGCTTGAAGCCTCGGTAGAGTAATGCTGAGCCCACACACTCTGCTCGCTCTGAAACCTAGAGGGACAAAAAGAGAGAAGATTAGGATTTGAGAATAAGCTTATCAGTATATACTTTTCAACATTATTTTACAAAAGTCTTACAAAAGAAAGCAAATAACTGGTATGAAGCAGACATAAGTTTTCTAGGCTATTTCAAGTGTCATCTGTGACTGACAACCTAAACATTGTAGTGCCATCACACTGCACTGAATGTAGAAGCTTCTACTGCATATTGAGTAGAAGTGTGGAGACGATTCATCCAGTTAAAGGTGTTAAGTGTAAGTTTAAGTGTTAAGCACACATACAGAAAAGGCTGATTTGGTTTATGAAACCAAATTTGGCATCATTAAACCCCCAGAAGTGACCCTGAACAGAAATACAGAACTAAACTATTACAATCACAGCCATTACATAGACCATCCTTCTCCTTCATTCAGTGTCTACAGGAATAGCATTTCTTCCTTCAAAAAGGGTGGGAATAATAAGGCAAACCCAGCTAGTTCTACAAACAGAGCTTGGTAAGGCAGTTTTCAAAATTCTTTCCATATGGTACATGACCTGAATCCATTATAGTCACATGACAAAGAAAACCTTTAAGAGGTTTTGTTTAAGTGTCCAGCAAAGTCACATTGGAAAAGTGAAGTCTGCTACATACAAAGAGTGCTTAATGACCTTAGTTGTATGCAACAGGTGAGGTTTAATGCAAATCTGAAGTCAGTAACTGATTAAATCAGAAATGACCCAGAAGTGCACAGATGTTAAAAGATTTGCATAAAGATATTTTTAGCAAACATACCACTACAAGTATACCTATTAGTATCCTCTGCAACCATTATTCAGCACTGCAGAGACTAATGTTGTCTCCAAAGTTGTCCAGAAGCACAAATAACATATGTAGACAGGATTTTTCCTAGTGTAATAGGAGCTCTGCAAAACAAGTACCTAAAGTAGCAGCAGTTTGTGTCCCTGAACACTATTTCAAAGCTGCAGCCTTTCTGAAGCAGCACCCAAGTTCCAAACAAGTCAGCAAAGAGATACTAAAATCTGTCAAGACAACCACAGAAAATTCCAAAATAAAGAGTGTTAATAAATACTTCTCAGCCCTTGCACACATTTGAAACTGTTCCTTTTATGAGACTTTAATAGGAGTTAGAGCCTTTCTGTAATATTCTGCTACTACTTTAAAACATCTATAAATAATTAAGATTTGTTCTATCACATTACTGGATGTTGTATCAATGGTCTCAGCAAGCAGGCCTAGTGCTATGTTAGAGAGACTACTCACCTCTTTATAGGAGATCCACTCATATGGCTGGTTTGGTTTTCTAACACCTAGACATGGACCATTATCTAAAAAGGACAAATCAAAAGTTACTCAAATTTTAACTGCTGACACCATGCTAACTACACTCTTGGTGTCAAGCCTCTAGATTCTCTGCAGACACCTTCAGAAGACAAACAGCTTTAGAGGGAGGCAGGGAAGGAAGCTGGGTAAGGACAGAGGCAACAAGGTAGATTTAGGCCAAGGAACACAGCACTGACTTTATTCACACAACTCTCCTCCCCAAGAAGTCACAGTTCAGCTTGCCACATCCAATATGCTTATCAGTAAGCTAGGTAGACATCCCCCATCACCTGCTATACTTCAAGAGAGCCCAGACCATAAATTCTTGGCATATTAATGAAAAAAATTCTTTTGGACTTACTTGATACTTGCACACCCCTTTGGAAAATATCATAAGCTGTTCTCACGTCATCATAGTAGTAAACCAATGGTTCATCACTGCTAAGAAGAGAAGACCTTCGAGCATGCTCACCACCCTAAGAAAGCCAATTATAAAGGTTAGATAACTTGGTTATAAACAAAATTCATGAAGGAGTAAAAATTACCACATCCATTAAGCCTGTTATTAGTCTTGGCAAATTCTGCTTGAGCAAACTTTAATTCTGTTCATCACCAGCTCAGATATCTGCAAGGTTTACCATAATACTGTTTTAAGAGTCAGTTTTATTGTTCCCTGTATCACTTAACCTGTCAGGCAAAAAAATCTTATTCTCTGCTACCTATGAGAGTGCAGAACAAAAAGGAATGGCAAAATGCCCTTTGACACTACTTACTAGACACAGTGTTTTTTTCTTAAGCAATGTTTTATTGAAGTATATAAAAATTAATTCCATCAAGCTTTCTAAATCACTCTAGCCTCAGAGCTGTCTTGATACAATATTAATGCTGAGATCCTAATCTACTTTTCTAATTAGAGATTACAAAATATAATCACATTTCAAACCCTAAATGATTTAAAAGGTGGTCAACAAAACCCTAAACAAGTGCTTTCATCATTAAAATTCAGTCCTTTAATCCAATTTGAAGTGCCATCTTACAAAGAACATTGTCTCCTGATCCAGAGGCAGCCAAGACAATACTACCCTGAGGACTAAAATCAATATATTCAGCAGGTTAACATGTACAGAGGCTACAACTGGAAGTCAATACAAGAACTTATGTTCATAGTTTTAACACTGCCTTTTTTTGGGGTGACCAATTATAATCTCATTTTATATAAATCAGTTTCACAAACTGCACTTATGCAAATACTACAGGGCCACATTTATTAGTGCTGTGACAACACCCACCTACAAGCAAGTTCCTTGCAGGAAGAACCTAGATGGTCAGAGGGTCATTAGTAAACATTGCATAAGATTCTCAGTAGTTGCACTGACTCATGGCTCTTTCACAAAGTCAAAACCTGGACTACCTAAATTTGTGCTTGAATCACGCTATCACTCATGTAAAGAAACCTATACTCATGTATTCATAGGCTCTACCCAGCTATTGGCTTTATTTCCCTATTTTCAAACTACCCTGGAAGTACAGAGAGCATATATTTGTGTAGAAACTAAATGAACACAGATTTATCTGAAAAAAAAAAAGTTATAATGCTCACATTCACAGTAAGGAGCTAGCACATTAGAGGGACAGAGAAGGGAAAAAATGTACTTTGTCTAACTTGGTTTATTAAAACACCACATATAGTACTATACTTGCCACTTCTTTGACAGTGAGCAGAAACTTACACTGTGACATGACCCATAACAGTTTAATGACTGATTTACCTCTAAGTCTTCATAATGCTAGAAATTCAAGAGCACACCTGCACTCAGACCACTGCTCTACAGGAAAATGAAGAGTTCAGTGGAACATGTCTCCACCTGGAGAGACAAGCAAGACTGCTTGCTTTATTGCACTGTTTCATAGACCTTGGATAATAAAGGTCAGCTTCTAGATTTTCTCAGTTTTACCATCTCTGGAGCAAACCAGAGGAAGGTATCACAGTGTAGTTTGTAACCAGTCACAGGTAACCTCAAGTGCAATACATCAGCACCCCCTTTGATGTTCTACAATTCCTGGGTTAGACAAAATATAACACCCCTAAGCCTTTCTCTGGCAACAGTCAAGAAAAATCTTGTTTTCTCCTCATCCCAGCTACTACACTGTATCATTCAGCACCACAAAAACAGTTTTTGCAGAGCCTGAGGCACTAACCAAATCTGAAGATGAGATGTAAGATACAGACTGCACACTGCTTAGATGTAAGATGACTCTATCATTCTTCTGAACAAACAGAAACCCTGTAACAGACTATTAAAAATACTGTCAGTTCTCCTGATTTTTCAGTGAGCAGAAACCAAGCCAACCTATGGTTCTACTTACTTTATTAATTTTACTTCATTGTAGGGGGGGAAGAACGGAGTTTAACAGCCCTAGAGTTAAGAGTTTTGCTGATAAACACTCAGCTGCTTGTGAAGATCATCAGGAGTTTCATGTTTTCATAAATGCAGTAAAGTAGATCTGGATATGCTGAAGAACATTCAGACCCTACCTTATGCACCCCATCTGAATTTATGTACCTGTACCCGACAGTGTTATGATATTGTCTGCATTTTGCTTGAGATCAGCATGAACTACAATTTAAGAGCCCATCCAAAAGGCCCTTAACCAGAATATTCATGGAGGATCAGGGAAAGGTCTGCTTGTAGCACACTTCTCTAAAAAAGAAAATCACTAGTCATTACAGCCACCAAACATCTGAACCTCAGGGCTAAAATGTTTGGCCGATTTCACATAAATTATTTTAATGGGATCCAACAGATTTATCTAGTACAATGGTAAACACTCCAAAGGTTTGTCAGCTTTATCAAAGTGTTTAAGGAGATGGGCAATAAAAATGTTACTAATGAGAACAGTCTTTGGTTACTCATGTAGTCGGTCTTTGCATCAACTCAAGGAGTTGCTCTGTAATGGGTCCATTTCCTGCAAGTGCTGGCCATGAAGTAAAACGTTGCTATTGGTTCAGAACAGCAGCTGAAGGAAACCTATTTGTGTACAGCAGGAGCATATATTGCTATTAGTACCTATATGGGACATGTAAGATAGCTGCTTCTGTTCAAGCCACAGGTTTGCTTCCTGCTGACACAGGGTGCTTGGGATTAGCAGTAATGTCAAAACACGCTGTTGGCTTCTCCATGCCTCAGAGGCAAGAGAGCTGGTTTCCATTTCCCTGAGAGACAGAGTATATCAGCAAGTGGTGCTTAGGTCACCAGCACACATATTCTTAGCAGCAAGAACTACAAGCTTGACTTCAAAAAAAAGAAGTATCAGCATATGTTAAAGTATGCTAAAACAGCTAAAATTGATCACTTCATAGCAAGATGTGGACATTTCATGTCTAATGAAATGATTCCTGGAAGAAAGGGCAAACCAGCATTCTGGTAATGCATCAAGAGAATGAAAGGAGGTTTAGAAGTTTAATGTGGAGAGGTACTCACCTCATGAAGAGTATCTTTTAAGGGAAGGAAAGCCAGAGTCAAATCCAAGCTCTTACTACTAGAAAAATACTGAGATCCTACTGTTTATTTATATGATCGTCTCACTTGCTTTAGCAGAACTTGAACCAGATAGAATTATTTGGGGGTTTAAAAGCAAGATTTAATATATCTGACAGCCATATCAGTGGTCAGTCAAATGGAAGAAGCAATCCACCAGAAAACAGACCCAGATGTTAGATTAGACATTTAGAGCACAGATGCTTTGCAAAACTCAGGAATTTCTGAATTCCTTATTTCTGGCAGTGCTGTAGCACTGAAATTCTTGACAACGTAGTGCTCGACTGAGTATATCACAAGTCTCACACGAGAGACTTCATTTAGCATTACACTTCACTAATCTCTTCTGCCCTCCTAAAGACTAGGGATTCAAGTGGATCCTGAAAGATTTCACCTATATCTCTGAGAAGTACCCCTAAAGAGAGATCAGATTGGGAGCTTGGAAGACAAGGTTTCTTTCAGTGAAATATAATTGCAGTATGTACACTTTAAAGATCATACTCCACATCTTTAACTGTGGCATCTATTCAACTAAGTGGACAACCTTTATGCTCACTCAGTGATGGTAAAATGGGTCACTGGGTACTGGACTACCCTACCAAAGCTTTCCAGCAATAGGAAGTGACCTGAAACAACAGTAAACAGGATCTTTTTCCTCCCATATGAGGTTATTCTGATAATAAATCTTCAGATGTAGAAACCCTACTCTAGTCACCGACTTAAGTTCTTAGAGGCCAAGGAAATAAGTAGAAAGCAAAAATTAAGTAGAAGTTTATTTCTCGTTCAAAACTGTTATTGTTAATGAAAGGGTAGCTTAGATATTAAAACAGTAGAGAAGCAGAAATATCTTCTGCCATGACCATTATGGAGCACACTTCTTACACCCTAGACCTTTTCACATTGTGTTCCTCAAGAGCAACGTTTGATATTTTTCTTCTGTGGAAGTGACAATCCACCTTAACACACATGTAAGAATGAAGTGACTGAAGTGAAATTCCAAGCAAAATGTAGTGAGCAACTGAATGCCAAGCACTGTATTACACTCTTGTTACTATAGAAGATACCAATTCCAATAGACATTTCAAGCTTGCCTCAAAGCATACATTCTCATTTGATTAGTTTATAACATTACACCAAGGGCTGTATTTGGACTATGTTCACCAAGTTTAAGCTCTATCACCAAGACATGCTAATACTCTGCTGGTTTTCATTTAAGTTTTACTACAGTCCACTCTTCCTAGAGTAGATTTTCTGAAAAGTGGAAAATAGTGCTGTTACACCTATCTCACTCTGATCAGAAATCTGCTGTTAATTAGCACACTGCATCAATGAGTTAAGTGTCATACTGTCAAACAGTGATTTTGATCACAGACCCAGCAGCATCAAGCAATTTGTTTTGAGAGATACAGGCTGTGAACTGAGACTGCTGTCAAGTCTCAAGTAAATAAACATCTGTCCCTGGTTTTAAAGCCAGTTAAAAGCCACTGTTTTACCATCTTCCAATGCAAAGCCCCTCAAATCTGCTGAAGTCTGTCCCAAGTAGTGAGGTCCACCACAGCTGGAAGGCTTCCACTACTAGTTTTCTCCAGTCACCAAAATGTACTGCTCTAGTGGACTACTGCATCTGCAGTCTAAATGGGTGCTGTCAGGATTGGAAAAGCTTACTACGAGAGGCAAGATCTAACTTCTGGATCTTTACTCTACATGTGTTCCTTGAAAAGTGTTATTTTTGGCAATTGCCCTATTGCCAGAGCATGTTTTTGTTTCCCCTTTGCCTAAGTCTAATAGCAGACCACTACTTGCTATCATTAACATGACACATCAGTAAGCTTATTATACACCATACTGGGAAGACAATTAGGAAATAAGTGTGCTAACTAAAATTTTGAATGGAGGGGCCACAGCTAGTGATCCATTCTTCAATATCATGAAACATTACAAAGCAAGTGCCTGGTTTGAGGCTGTGACAGGAGTTTGTTTCACTGAAGTATGTGAAATTTAACCTACTGTAAATTTCAAACTGCCCTAACACGTTTGTTTACATCAGCTTGTAGTCAAGTCTACCCTAAAGCACAAGCAGACATGTTAATTGCACTTGATACAGGACAGCTAGATGCATTCTATCCACACAGAAGAATGTGCTGTAAAGGGAAACTTGAGTTGCATGTATATAAAAAATCTATATTAGCATTTCTGACTATGAAGAGTAATGCAAGAAACTGGCAGTCTTACAGTGCTACATTTTGTAAGTAGCTCCCTTAAAACCACAAAGTTTCAAAGCTGCCTCCCTCCTTCAAAGAAGGAAACACCTTGTCTACCCTGAAGAAATGGAGAGGCACTCTTGAAGGAATTAAATGGTAAAAATCTAGATTCTGTGAATTCCCTGTGAGGAGGGGAATTGTTACAACTGTTGCTCAGGAAACCCTGGACATGCAATCAGTTGCCTATATGTGCTTCTAAGCAACAGCTCCTCCCAGTCAGGATGTTTCCATATTCAACCTCACTGTTAGAAATACCACCTAACAGCAACTCCTTCCTCCAAAAAGGATAAAACAGAAGCTAACCTAGCATATCCAGAGTTTAGCAGGTGGTTGCTTTAATTTCAACGTACTCTATGGCTGGGATCTCTTGGCAGGACTAATATATCTTTCCACAGACCATTTGAGGACAGTTAGTGCCATCTTCATGCTTGTAACCCAATATAGAATCTCATCTGTCAGCTATTATAGATATTGTAACAGAAAATTATTAGCCTAATCAGTATTCAACATACATATTCTGACACCCAAGACCTAATTTAATAGGTCACATGTCCAGAAATTTAAGATTACACTGTGCTACAAGTTTCCTCCCACCAGTCAGATCAGCAGCCCAGTTCTCTGCACAAAGTATTTTTCTCCAGTGCTAGTTACCACCATAACAGACTCAAGCCTTGAACTGGTTTTCAAATTCAGAAAGCCAAAAAGCAGAGTTCAACTCATACTTCAGAAAGAAAATAAACACACCCTGAAATGTAATTCTCCCACATTAAATTTTCTAAACTTGTAATGTAAATCAGTGTTTGGTCTCTCTCAATGCTGCCTTTAAGCTTCAAGATTCAGCCAAAACCAGAACCCATTACTTACCTCCACTTCCACAGATTGCATTGCTAAATCACATGGTGGTTTTAGTGCTTTTGGTCTTGTTGCATACCAGTAGGTTGTGAGAGCAGCGAAAGCACCGAATCCCATCAGCGTATTTGTCGGAAGGGTACGCACATACTGTCTGACGTCCCCAAGTTCTGGCATTCGTAGGTGTCTGAACAACTCATGTGCTTGCATTGCAGTTCAGTGCAGTTGTCCCAGTGCTGGAATCTGTTGATATGAAATAAAGTTACACACAATGATTTGTAATCCCCTTTCAATTCGCTGTTGTTTTAGGAAAGCAATGCATGCTTTGTCCTGCTAGCCTCCCACTATCAAAATAATTTGTTCTGCCACTGAGCAGGCAATATCTTCAGGCTTCTGTGCTGCAGGTAAGCAAGCAGTTACTGGTTCATACTCCAGACATAGGTTGGCCTGACAGAAGGCAATTTCTGCAGGGTTTTATATTGCTTTTAACAGACAGCATATTTTCACAAATATTTTGCTTCCTTTTTGTTTGTTTTTTATGGGCAGCATTTCACAAGTGCTAAATATTTACTTGTGAAATAACTGTTTAAACAGTCTTATTGTGGTACAGCAAGTGCCAAACAGGGGCATCAGGGAGAGTGAGGGCAGAGGTACAAGATATTAACTTGCCTACATTAACTTAACAGAGGGCATCCTAACCCTGTGTAGTAGCACAATGAGTTTCTTTAAGGGACTTTGAGAAGAAAAATCCTGCTCTCTGCTCAGCACTCCCTTCAATTGTTCAGAGAAAGCTCACGACAGCAAGCTGCTGATATCCTCTGTCCCACAGCTCCCATATGCTAGCAGGCCCGTTACTTCTCCCAGCAGTTTCCCTCTGGCGATGAGGCAGGCCAAGGCAGCATCTGTGGAGGCTCAGGGCAGCAGCATAGAGCAGAGCAATCCAGCACAGGAAGCACATTGGATTTGTCACGTTTGCACAGAAGGAAGAGCTGGGCAACCTTGACTAGACCCAGGCCTGGAGGTTGGTGGCCTGTGTCAGGGGGGTTGGAACACGATGATCCTTGGGGTCCCTTCCAGCCCGGACCAGTCTGTGATTCTGTGACTGCTCCCCGACACACAGGGCAGAAATAATAAACAAGTGTTCGCAGGCAGCTCAGCCGGTGCTCTCCTCCACAGCCAAGGTCCCGCGGGACATCCGTCCCCTGCCAAGCCCACCAGGTCCTGCCCACTGGGTGAGAGGTCAGCGGCAGGCAGCCGGCTGCCCGGGGCCAATGGCGGCCCGCGCCCTGTCACCCCACCGCCCGCTGAAGGGCGCCCTGCCCGGCCCTGCCCGCGCGGCTGGCAGCGGCGCCTGTCACCGGCACGGCCTCCCGCCCCCCGGGGACAGCTGACAATGGCCGCTGCCGGGGGCGGGGAGGGGGAAGAGGCGGCGGGAGAAACACGGCTTTCCTGCTTGCTGGAAGAACCCCGATGTATTTACTCAGGTAATTTAGGTCCAGCCATTTCCCATGGACGATGAAATTAAACAAAAGACCTAAAGAACGTCCAAACGTGTGTTTAAACGGCCAATATGTACTGCTTTGCTCTATACCGCCATCCTGCAGCCACTGAAATCCACACAGGCAGAATTACATGCTGATGGGTTCTGAGAACAGCTACACCAGCCCAAGATTCCATACTTCTACAGGAAAGTCGAGCCTGCTATTCCTTACTGCTACAGTCAGTTATTCAGCCAGGTAAGTGAAGAGATTCCTTACTCACACAGATGTCCAAATCCTGGTTAGACAAGTATTCGCTACCAGGAGCGGAAAAAAGCCATAAAAAAAAGGTAGCTTGAAGGGCCCATGGCTTCACATTAGCAGGACACAGACTGAAGTAATGCCACGGACAGCACCAGGATAAAAAAACCAAGCTCTGGAAGGGTCCCAGACCCTTTGAGAAGTCCTCAGCCTGCAGGCACAGCCTCCAGGCACAGGACTGCATCCCCTACACAGTGCAGGGCCACTACAGAAACACCTTTGGTTATCTACGCCACAGCAGAATAAACTCAAAATCCACAGCATGCTGGGCTGTAGTAGTAGAAGGTAGGGAAGAACTGGAACATTAACAAGAAAAGTCAGTATCTTCCCTTTGCATTAAAAAAATAATTAAAAAAAAAATCAGGCACTGACTTAAGAGTTCAGATTACCATGCTGTTGCTCTTTATGCATCAAATCATGCTCATTAATATTGTAGGCATGAAAACTACCTCTGAAGTTGTAATGAACAGTAAGAATTAAAAGTCATTTCAACAAGGGAGTCTTGGCTTACAAGTTAATTTGTGCTCTGTCAGAGAAACCATGTTATCAAACTAGAAGAGGGGGCTATAATATAGGTAAGAGCTGAGAGCACACTTAACTCTTTCTTCCTCGAGCCACGCAATAAGCATCTTTGACTTGTAAACCAGATACTTGCTTTCCCCTCTGCATTAGTCATGATGCACACACTGTATGATTTAGGAATGCAGTGTAATTAGAGAGTTACACTTTCAAAAGGCTCTGGTGTCATTACAGCTAACAAGAACCGAAGTAAACACGATCATTTTGTTCACGTGAGTCTCATTGTAGTCAAGGAGCTGCTATGATTTCAGCCTAGGTGAAGAGATGCACACCACTACTTTCCACTTCCTGGACCAATTGTTTTTAAGAGGAGCCTGTAACTTCAAACCTTTCTTAAGCAGACATGCTGAAAAGTTATTGCTTAAGTTGATACTGAGGGATGATTATTACAGTTTCTGCCTTGTCAACACAAAAAAACCCAACCAAGGTCAATACCAAGTTTTCTGAAAGACTAAGCAACTCCTAGCTTTAACACTATCTGCTGAGTCCTATCAACTCTTTTAGTGTATTTAAGATAAAGCCAGATGCAACAGGAAAAAATACATGTTAACACATGCATCCAAATATGCCCCATCAAAAAAGTCAGGGAAGCCCCCTTCCTTGGATACATCTCCATTTACTTGGCTCATGGTCCACTCACAGGTTCTTTACTGTACCAAACTGTTCAGAGCCTTTAGATTGAAGCAGAAAGATCTTCCCAGTACAGCTAGCACCTAGCTTTCAGTCCTTAAGTCTGCTTAGTTGAGCAGAAGAGCCATGCCCTCTTAAACACGGGTCCTGCAATTGCTTCTCATCCAGACAGAATCTGGATCACAGGGAAATGGACTCAAACTCAGCTCCAGCATGAAGCAGGAAACTCACAGCTTCAGGCCTAAAGGAAGACATTCTGGGTAAGTACCAGTCAGATACTCAGGTTGCTGCTACACGTAGCAAGAAATTTGGAGCAGAAGAGATAACATGAGGTCAAAAGCACTTTCCTCAATGCAAACAGCAAATCTTTGTAAGGTTAGAAATGGTACCAGTCAGATACCAGTAACACAGCAAAACTGCTTCATAGATAAGCTACCTGTCTTGGCCACCTCCACAGAAACAGCAGATCCAAAAATCCAGCCCATGAAAGCATCCCTCTGAATTCATCATATCAATTAAGGATTTCTGCATGGCTCAGACAAAGCCAGCTCTCTGCTCACACACACATACACCCCACAGCACCCAAGACTCATTCTTTACAGCACAGCCAGTATCTCAAGGCAATGACCCAAGTTGGCAGGACTCTGTCGTTCTTTGCTGCTCCTACTCTTGGTGTACAATGGGCTATTTACAGCAGGCAGCAGCCTGCCTATTGTCTATCCATAGCCAGACATCGTTCGAGTGCAACGGAAGGGAACAGGAGAGCAGCCGTCAGCTTCTGTACTGCAAAGCAAACAACCCCAAGAACCAATGGCCTTTCTTCCTCTCTATCCCAATATTTAGATGAACAGCACACTAACACTGCAGTGACCTGCCATAAAAGCAGGGCCACCACATGGTGTTAAAGAAGTGGCTGCATTACTTCTACAGCCTCTTGCAGGCAGGTGAAAGCCACAAGACAAGTTGCCTAGTGCTGTATTGCTGATAATAGATAAGATGTTTTCACTAGCGTGTGCTGGAACTGCCATTACAGCTCACTGTTGTCTAAATTACAGGTTATGCTGCACAGTTCCCACAGATCTGTTTTACCTAAGTCTTTCTCCACCTCAGTCTTTGAAAGGTTAAGTGTAGAATCATGTTTCAGCTCCTTTATTGATTATAAAATAAAAAGAACAAACAGTGAAGCAAATAGCTTTGGCTATTAACAAGAGAAATCCTTCTGTCATAATAAAACACATAATCCTAATCTCAGAGGACATTTACAATCATCTTAAATTTGAGTCAGTCCAACCTGTCCCAGATACAGGTTCCCACACCCCCCTTTGTGCTGGCCAGGCACCTGGCTGGTTGTGCAGCCACACCAGAGAGGCAATTGGGCAGACACTATCTTCCTGGGTTAGTTCTGATGCTAGTTCTCAGCTAGATCAGCTCCTGCCCACGTGCTCAGATTAGTTCCCAGAAGGAAACAAGACAGCACAACTGGGTAAAGGACAGGCTGCTGTAACACTACACCTTCAGCATGTAACTCCCAACACCACATGCGAGTCCTCCTGGCAATTTCTCCCCCTACTCCACATTCAAGGCAGTATCATGACTGATAGAATCTGTGACAAAGGCAAACTGCAACCAGCAGTGAAGCCACAACCACCCTCAAGTTACATCAAAGGAGCATAGGTAGAATGAGAATCTACCTCAGAGAGACTTCTCAGTTTAAGCCTCTTATACAACAGCAAGATACCTCCTGTGATGCAGCCTAGTATGACATGACAGTCTCTCCTTTTAGCCAAAAAGGACTTTCCTGAACAAACCAAGTGCTGAACTGTCTAATCTGCTACTCTGCCTGCCTGCCCTGCCCCCTCCTTCCCCTTCAAAACCCAAATATCTCACCTTACCCAGAATCACCCAGATCGCACAGCCAAGCTTCAGAGCTATCAACCCTCCTCTGGAAGCAGTAACTGACATTCATTTTCGTGCAACACTAGAGGTAAGGGTTAAAAAGCTGAGGGAGGAACCCATCCCATGCACAGAGAAGAACCAGCAGGTCCTTAATATTCACCTCCTACCTCCACTCCCCCTACAGCCATCCCACAGCCTGGCTCTGAGCAAGGACAGGGCTTTCCAGGTTGCCTCTGCTGGTTCCGTTTCTGTTCCTGCAGTTGGAACGAGGCAGGACCAGAGGGAAGCAGCCTGGAAGCTGGGCTCAGCCCCCATCATTTGGGCTACAGTGATTTACTTCATAAGCCACAACTGAAGTTAAATAAGGCTCTTGCAACCTTTAAGGACCACTACACCCAATACTGATGTGTCAAGGCTCTGTTCCCAGCTACAAGGAAAGTCACAGCCCTGTCCTCAGACTTTTGGCTGCGATCCTCTTGCAATCAAATAGAACAACACCTGGATTCTTGCCTCTTAATGAAGTCCAACAAGTAATCTGAGTGCACACCAATGAGGTCACTGGAGTTTATTCAAGTTCAGGAGCTGAGCCACATGACAAGAACCTGCTCAGTGCCTTTTGTGCAACTACAGTCCTCAAGCAGCACTTGGTAACCCTGCATAGTAAGGAAAACTGATACTTCCCACTAAAACCTTTAAGGCAGTGATCGATTTAAGTTTCCTTTGATCCATGCCTATGAACACACAACGCATGTCACTATATGTACAGTCCTACAGAAGATGCATATAAGTCTAATGGGTAGTAATTTAGGCTGCAAAATACAGAATTGCATCCTTACATCCCAATTTGCAAGTACATCACAGCACTACTCTTAATTTAACCTCAATCCAAATCCAGTTGGGGGTGGGGGATAGAGAAGGAATAAATAAAATCATACTACAGAAGAGACTGCTACAAACCAGCAGCTTTTCTGTGGCATTAACAGCTTGAGTAGATCATACCAACTTACTCATTCTACTCCTCCCAGGAAAGGGCTACTATTCAGAAAGCCCAGGATACAACATCAAGTTAACACATGCTTCAAGTACTCACCTGAGACTCTGCAGGAATGAGTTTCTTACTCATGCTTCTGTCACCTGCAGTCTAGCAGAAAGCAGCCTGGGTCAGGCCACATTGCATCACACTAGATAGTGTTTACATTCATGAGGTTTAAAAAAAATCCCCCACACAGAGAAAATACAACCCTTAACACTACGAGACTGGACAAATTATTAAGTCCTTATAGGAAGAAACTGGTTCACCAAGTGACCTCCTAACACCAGCATCACAAGAAAGAGAGAGACAAACCAAGCAACCTCCTGACCTTAGATCTTAAGGTATCCCTGTTATTTCCTCTTATCAATAAGAAGTATTTTTCCTACCTTTCCTAGGTAACTAGCTAGGCTATTAATGCAGCCCAACTGCAGAAGCTAAGCTTCAAAACAAGGCACACACAGTATTGCACTAAAAGGCTTAGGAGTTACAGGTTTAAGAACAGTAATTCCTACAAAAAGCCAGAAGCCTTTTCTGCAGACAGGACATTATGCACTTGTATAAGCCCTAAGCAACAAAAACCGTTTTTCCTCTAAATCTCTGTAAAACCCATGCAAGCTGTTTTCAGTCAGTTTTGGACAAGCTACCAGTACTAAGATTCAAATCCTAACCAACAGGAGTATTTGTCCATTACATCCTACTCTGTGTAGATGAGCAACTCCCAACATGAAAAGCAGCATGAGAGAGAGGTGTTATTGGGTGTCCTTGCTTCAGGAGTCAGGCAGGATCTGCAAGTGTAACCCCCCTCCATGTGCAGCCAGGGTTCAGCCCAACACCTGTAAAGGTCAGTGCTGTACAACAGCGCTTCCCTGAGCTGCACAGCATCATGAACTCCCACTCAACACCATTTACTAATGAACAAACCATCTTCCCCTCTTTTGTGAGGACTTATGAGGAGCTGCTGCCAGTTCTATTCACATTGTGTTAAAATACTGTCATATATCTAAACTTGCAATTACGCACAGCAGGGAAGTAGGATATGGCAGGCAGTCTATTGACTGGACTACCAGAAGCCAAATTTATCAAGCAATGTGTCCCTTTGGGGGTATCTCTGCTACACACAAGATCCTGCCATTAGCCTTTAAGTTTACTTATTTCAACTGACTGAATTACCAATATTTAGAAGAACAACAAAAACCTACTGCTATCTTCTCGTGCTCATATTAGTCAAAGTGTTGCTTTCTTGAAGGGGAAAGAGAAGAAGCAACCATTTATATTCTTACCCTTTGGAGATCGACACATCCAGCGGAAAGATAGCATAACCCAGCTCCCTTTACCAAAAGGAGTCCCACACAGGATTAATTTCTAGTGGAACAATGAGTTGCAGAACCAGCTACAGAGACTTAAGAAACAGGAGTGTTGCTTACCCAGATAGCTATTTTAAAGTTCTTTTCTTCCATTTTGAATTACTGGGTTTGTTTTTCATTCATACCAACCTTGTACTTGCCCTTGAAGCAAAAAGGGTTACTTGGGGTTTGCTTCTCAAGAACTGAAGACTTACTTTCAACCTCACGTTGGCTGATTTGTAAGCAGCATCTACCAAATTTAGCAGCTGCCTTTTAGATTCTTTATAATCATGTGCTCCTCAGAATAGGCTAAGGCCATTCACGCAAGACCTTGAATTGAGTACGCTACACAACAGCTACTTGTAATTACAAGCTTTATATTTACCTCATCAGTTGTCTCCAGACATTTCTATATTCCAACAGAAGCTAGATATTCTCAGATGTTAAACAATCAGGCAGCAACAGTATGCTTCCATAAGCGATGCTGGATTTCAGTTTTCACATTAATACTACTATTGTTGCAAGAGAAAAAGTATTTTTTCTGTGAACTGTATCTTCTTACACGCATAGTGTCTTGAACTGAGAGGTCTCACCTTTTGAGTTTGAGAGTATGTTCCAAAGCGGAGAGGTGAACACAAATGCTCCTGAACAGGCACAGGAGATTGCACGGAACCCTGTAAAGCAGCATGGGTGAAGAAAGTCTGCAACCACCACACAGAATAGCTCTGCGGTCCAGATACAGAGCAATAGGATTTCATAGCAGTTCCTTCAGATGCTATTCTTCCCTATCACAGGACCTGACCATCAGATCTCAGACCCTAAACCAAGCAAGGCACACATTTAGATGAGATACTAGGTCCAGGAGGGTGCCCAAAACACCCCAGACAGCTTTAGAAATTCAGAACGCTTCAAGTGTTGCAACTCCTGTTCAACAGAAACGATAAATACACATAACCTGGTTCAAAAGTGTCCTGTAACCAGACTAAATCCCTGCGCTGTAGCACTGCAAGTCCCACCTCACAGCTGAGGGGAGGCCTGCAAAGTCAAAGTCACTCAACCTTCCATTTTAGGCCAGTTTGCCCTGCGCTACATTTCCACACGTGCTCTCGAGTATTTAAAAATAAGCTTTAAAAAAAAAAACCAAACCCAACGCTGCTCCAAGCACACGCCGCATTCGTGCTCCTAAGACCGACCTACTTGAAGACAAGGTCCAGCAACTAAGCGTTAAACGCCCCGGTGAACCGGCAGCGCTGCGCTCCTCAGCCCGCCGCCGGGCTCAGCGGCCGGCCAGCGCGGGGGTTCGGTGCCCCAGGAGCGGGACCGGCTGGGACGACCACCGAGGTGTTCACCCCGGGCCGTGCAAGGGGGCAGAGGGCGGCTGTGGAGCCGGAACAATGCCCTGCCAGCCGGAGCTGCCGCAGCGCTGAGGGGAGGCAGGCCCGAGAAAGCCGGCTTTTGTGCCGAGGGGAAGCCAAGCCGGCTCTCAGGGACGCTGACCCCGTCGCTGGGGTGGAAATGAAAGCGCCGCAACCAGCCTGAAGGGACCGGCGACAGGACGGCCCCCACCGCCGACCGCCCGGCCTCGCAGATGACAGCGGCTCCGGCAGGCCCCGGCGGAGCCAACCCGCCTCAGCGGCTGACGGGCAGGCTGCGGCCGGCACGTCCCTGACAGCCCCCGGCAACACCGCCCGCCCCCACCTCGTACCCCGGCGGCAGCATCTGCACCCCCGAGCCCCGCTCACCTCCCGGCGGCGGCAACAACGACCACGGCTGAGCTCGACTCCCCCGGCGCCGCCCTATTTAAGCTGAGCACGGCGGGAGCGGCGTGTGCGTGTGCCGAGCCCGCCTCCGAGCCCGCCCTCCCGCCGCCCGCGCCATCCGGCGGGCGCTGGGGCCCCGTTGCCGCTTCGCCTCCCTCTCTCCTTCTCTCCCACCCCGGGACCACGGCCTGCCGCGTCCGCAACCCCCGTGGTATCGCTCGGGTGTCCCGGACCGCCGATACCACGGAAATTCCTCCAAAACCCCGGCGAGGGCGGTGGGAATGCACAAACGGGGAAGGCAGAGGGGAGTGAGGAGAGCGGGGCACTGCGGCGTGCGTCCCCCTGCACCTCAGGGATCCGAGCTTACAACGGACGTTTTCCTTAGGGAAAACACCTGCATCTGGTATAAACAGGCTACAGGACGTATGTTTCAGTGTGAAGGCGTTGGAAGAGGACGATGACCTTGTTGCAATCCACGGAGTCATCTGTTGGTCGCCAGTGAACTTTGTTATGGGCGGTGTGTTGGAGGAACCCGTGTTAAAGTAGAGGCTCCCGGGGCCGAGTCCGCGGCCTCGGACGGTCACTGGCTGGCTTTGGTTTGGCTGTGTGCTTCATCGCTCCCTTCCACCTGTAAATCATCAACCCGCATCTCAAAGTCCTGCATCAACACCGCATCGCCGTAGTTTTCCTGTTTCATGCGTTCAGTGTGGGAGGGGGTTAAGGGGTCTAACGTTAAGGGTTAAGTATATAACGTTCGTATACTGATACATAGATATGATATTTTGTAAATTATGGAAGGTACTTTTATGTAAAGGTCACCACTGTTTTGTGATCCTTCACTTTATACTGGAGTCTACTAAGCATAGGGCTTCCTGCAAAACTGAGTTTTGAACAAAGGAACGAGCCCGTATTCCCTTTGGAGCACAGAGGAGGAAGGCACTTGTGAAGCTGCTGATAGTGCCCACTTCACTGCACTTGGGTTCACATTGTGGAGGCTCAGAAATGCCAAATAAATTTCTTTCTCAGGAAAGGAAGCAGAAGCACATAATCCAGGAGTGCATCTGACTGACTGCAGCTGCTAATGGCCACGGAGTCCACAGCACCACTATAGCTAGACCCAGTAAAACCCCAAAGCACAGGCAGCGTGGACTTGAGCTGCTCCGGCATGGTTGGGCTCTACTGGTTTGTTCCTATTGCACCACACTTCATGCTCATGTAGACACAGTCAAGTGATTTTTTTGACTTACGTCCAGGGTTTTGGATAAAAGAATTGAGTGATGTAGAAATACACCATCTCAAGCACTGGTAACCTCATGTTTTGTCCTGAATGCATCCATCTGCCAATCACCTACACTCATGATTTTGTCCACTATGCTGTTTAATCCTTCATTAGCACATCTGGTTTTCTAAAGGACATAAACCACACGTTTTAGCCCTCTCAAAGAAACTTCAGTGAACTGGTTATCTTCTGCCTCTCACAGGAAGGAGGGTTTCTAAAAAGTCTCTCTGTCTCTCATACATGAACCCTGTCACCAATTGCAAAATTCCTAGCTACACAATATTTATATAAGCATCTCACTAATAGCAGGTATCACCTCCTAACTTGACACTCACCAGACTATACATTCAGAGACTACATTGCACTCTGAAATTAGCTTTTTTTCCAATCTGGTCAGAACAGAGAGGGACCCAGTTTCAACCAAACTATGTAGAAAAGCATATATAGGCAACAGTGAGTAGGAACTGTACATAAAATCTATGGTATTGATATTGGACTGTCTTATACACAGGGGAGTTAAGGAACCTGGGGCTCCTGTGGATCAACAGGAACTAGGACCCTTTAGCAACTATGTACACATTTTTAATTACATTTGAGATGTCACCAACTTTTTTTATTGGTGTAAAGGGCATGCATTTTCACTAGAGAAATCCACTCTCATTAAGTACTTCAGATAAACCAAATAAGTAAGTAAAGAGATCCAAAAGGACATCCTGGTCTTCTTGTTTAATGGGAAGTCCCTGTATTCCTGTCTGTGCCCAATTCCTCTTGTCCTTTTACTGGGCACCATTGAAAAGGACCTGCCTCCATCTTCTTTCTCCCCAAAATAGGTATTTATACACATCAGCAAGACCCTTCTTGCCCCCAAGCTTTCTCTCCTTTAAGCTGAGCAATTCTACCCTGCTCAGTCTTCCCTCATATGCCAAAAGCTCCAGTCCCCTTATAATATTCATGGACTCCCTCCAGTATGTCCATGACTGTCTCGTACTGGGTAGCAGAGGCTGGACAGAGCTCTCTAGGTGTGGCCTCCACAGTGCTGAGTAGAGGTGGAAGGATCTTCTCTCCTTGTCCACCTGCACAGGGGAATGGACCATTGTTAAGCTTGGAAAATGTGATCCTTGAGAAATCAACCAGCTTTCTTGGATCCCTCGCCTCTCCAGGAACCTTACGTTAACAGGCCTATTGCCCTGTAAACAGATTCCCAAATCCAAGGATTTCCACTTCAGCAATGTATGGATATTATAAAGTTTGCAGAGGTGGTGAATAATACTGATATCAAAGTACTGTTCTTATACACATGTATTGGATAACACTGACAATGTAAATTAAGCATCTGCCAGGAAAACAATGAAAAAGCCTCACCAAAGAAACCCCACAAAAACCCTAAATAGCTTAGCTGAGTTCTTTTCTTTTTGATTCACAGGGCACACACATCACTCTACTGGTTTGGGTTATCCCCAGTGTACCATTTGAGAGCCATCCCCAAGTGTATCATTTTTATACAAAGCAGACTGCCTAGTCTTCTACTATACTGTGTCCACATCTGCTAACACTTGCGTGGAATCTCAAGAGAAGGAAAAACAAAGAAATGTTATGTAAATAAGCACTTCAAAATGTCTAGTGTATATTGCAATTAAAAAACATGAGCTACTGGGTCCATGGAACAGGCGTAGTCACATCTTGCCAAGCCTCTCCCTAGTGGGAAATGGATTTTTTTTTCCTCCTGCATATGTAACTCTTTCATACATTCAAGAAAGGAAATCTAAGTCCTGTGAGGAAATGCCAGGGAGCAGGAAGGGGGAGTAGGCTCACTAGCAGGGAGCAAGCAAGGAGCCAAAGGCTAGTCCAGCAGATGCAATGCTCTCCCCTGAGGAGCAGTCCCAGGCCACCCGTTGTACATGAGACTGACCAGTTCCTCTGACAGACCTCACCAAACTGGGGCACCATTTGGGGCCCAGGTCCATGCAGAGACCCATCAGGGAGCAGCAGCAACCAGTTCCAGGACTAAAACCAAAGGTGGGACACATCTAGGAGACAGGGCTGGAGACAAGCTATCTGCAATGTCCTTCCAGGCTCCATCCAGGAAAAATAAATCAGGAAGCTAGGAGAGCAAGGAGCAGAGCTAGGAATGGCATGGACCAGGCCTGAGCTTAAGTGAAGCCCCTAAATCACTGGGCAGGGGTGAAGGTCCCAGGCAAACCTGTTCATGGCCATTAAAGTCTACTGGTCTACCCAAGACCCCATCAACAACACCAGAGCTTCATGCTCTCACAGAAATATATGGCATGTGTCTGGTTGCATGTCACCTGGGGTATTCCCAACACCCTGACAGTGTTGACATGGGGACCTAAGTTTCTTTGAGGTTATATGACAGCAAGAGTGGGGACAAAATGTACTCTGTGAAGAAGAGACTAGAATAAGATATTGTAGCCTTGCAACAGATAAACTGATTTGTTGAGGACAACTGAATCTGGTTATTTCTGTCATTTTTTTCCAGGTCTGTCATTACATAGGTGAATTTTTAACTAAGAAACAACACATCACATTAGGCACAACAGCAAATGCCTGAGGGATAGAAGCCTCCTAGAAGTAAGAAATTCTGTCCTAGGTTAGAAAGAAATACATTTGAGGGGATTCCTGAGGACAACAGTCATCTGGCTTCCTTACACACAAATGAACAGACACTCAAACATACTGATGTCATGAATGAGCTGTACTGACAGGATTCGGGATAAAGGTTTGTGCAGAGCCAGCCTAAACTATGCTTTGATAGTGCTTCCCATGTTACCTTAAGTAGTTCTTTGAGACAGAAGTAAGAAAATCATGAATGTATTTTGTTCCATGAAATACAGGTTTTCTGAACATTGAGATATCAAACCAGACAAAAGAAAATGTTAAAATCCGGTGTATAAAAGCACAGAGAAAAAAAAAGTTGTTTCTGTTTTATACCAGAAAAGGAGCATTACATATATATATATACCTATGTATGTATACACTTACATGCACATATATATATATATAGCTTTTTCAGAATAAAATAGAAACAAAATTAGAAAGGCAACTCAAATAGAAACCTTTTGGTTTTAAGTAGGTCATGACTTTGTTGGGTTTTGAGGATTTTATGGGGGTTTTAAATACAAGAAGGTTTTTTCAGCTATGCCTACTATTCCCTCCACTTTCTGTTACTGTCTCTGCTTATCAAGTATTTCTCCTGCTCCCTACCCCCTTAAAGATAAATATGTAGCTTATGGTTTGGGATCTTTTGATGACCAGCAGCTGCATGTACTGATAAAGTCCCCTTTTAGTTCGCACTTGGCACATAGGAACTGCCCTTCTAACAGCACTGGGGTGTCAGCTTGAACCCCTAAAGGTATCACAAAATCACAGAAAGACCAAGTTGGAAAAGACCTTTAAGATCATAGAGTCCAACCACACCTGTCCTCTCCTAAATCGTATCCCTGAGCACCTCATCTACCCATCTGTTAAATACACCCAGGGGTGGTGACTCAACCACCTCCCTGGGCAGCCTGTTCCACATCCCAACAACTCTTACAGTGAAGAATTTCTTCCTAACATATAATCTGAACCTGCCCTGGTGCAGCTGAAGGCCATTTCCCCTTGTCCCATCACCTGTCACTGGGCAGAAGAGACCATCGCCCACCTCTCTCCAACCTCCTTTCAGGTCATTCTAGGCAGGGATAAGGTCTCCCCTCAGCCTCCTCTTCTCCAGACTAAACCCCCCCCAGCTCCCTCAGCTGCTCCTCAGAAAGTTTGTTCTCCAGACCTTTCACAGGAGATAGAGGAGTCCTATGGAAATTATATTCCGCCTAGTAAAAAGAAGTCAGCCTGGCCACAACTGAATCACCATGTCCTTGTCAGGCCAACAAGGGTGCTATTCCTCAAGTGACAAGGTGCATATGTAACAACCCAGGGCTGGAAAGCCAGGATACAGCAACAGCACATTTAATTGCGCTAAAGCCAGTTCATTTGCCACCAGTCCTTCATCCTTCTCCAAACTTCGGTTCACAAGCTACATTTCGCCCTTTCCTCCTCCAAGATGGACACATGGGCAACTTTACTAACAAGTTTACTACTTGCTTTATCCAAATGATCCACACAAAGCTTTGCAAATTTGAGAGTTATCTAAGTAAAACTGAAGGATGTTCTGCCGATGTGTTCTGCCAGCACAATATGAACAAGCCAACCATTCTCATTTGTTCACTTTTCCTCTTGTAAAATATTTTCCACAACCACCATTCCTCTGCATATCTATCCTTTGGAGGAGGGTCAAAGGCATCACACCAAAAAAGAGAAAGGTTTACATTCTTTGCTTCTAAGATATACTTGAGAGCAGGAGCCGCAATATATAGAGCTGCAGTACAGAAATACATAATCTGACAATAAAATTCCCTTGGCTTAATGGAATATTAAGTAAAATATTACACAGAGCTAACCAGAGCAAGAAAGCTCAGAAGTTAAATATTTATTACATTTAAACTCCAACTAAGAAACAAAGTGCCTGTTTCAAATTATAAAATACCATCTCACAATGGTGTTTTAAAATAATATCCTATCTCTGGATAAAATACCACACTCTGGAACACATCCTGAGCACAATCTTTTTGGGGTGACAGAAGGAGTAAGTTGTTTTATTTGTTACAGTTCACCAACACACGTTTAACACAAACCTCAGCAGCAGTGCCAGATTCCAGTATATTGAACATCCCTTGCCAGCAACGACCTCCGAACGCACAGCATGTTTTCACATTCTTCACATGCCCAACACCTCCTTGCAACTATTTCTAACCAGTGTTGGTGCACAAGCACAAGTTCAGCCCTGGGAGCTGGCCAGATGTCATGGCAAGGAGCATCTGCTTTTAATGGATATCTCAAGTGGAGTGTACTCACCTCCCCAAACCAGCGAGCTCCATCGCTGTGAGGATTCGTTTGGGCTCCTCCAGCACAGCCAGGCCTACAGGGGCCAGGAAGGGAACACCAATAGAGTTAATGAGGACCAAGCCCTTCCAAAAGCCAAAGAGCTTGTACATCAGGGTTTTGTTACTCTGATTTTAAATTCTTGCCTAGCATTCATACAAAGCCCCAGTGGATCTTATTTCTTGCGTATCAGAACATAGAACCATAGAATGTGTTAGGTTGGAAGGGACATTTAGAGGCCATCTAGACCAACCCCCTGCAGTGAGCAGGGACATCTTCACTAGATCAGGTTGCTCAGAGACTCATCAAGTCTGACCTTGAATATCTCCAGGGATGAATGGGGCCTCCACCACCTCTCTGGGCAACCTGTTCCAGTGATCCACCAACCTCAGAATTAAGAACTTTTTCCTAATACCAACCTAAATCTCCCCTTTTCTAGTCTAAGACCATTATCCCTTGTCCTACCACTCCATGCCTTCATGAACAGTTCTTCCCCAGATTTCTGATAGGCACCTTTCAGGTACTGGACAGCCATTATAAGGTCCCCCCTGGAGCCTTCTCCAGGCTGAACAAACCCAACTCTCTCAGCCTGTCCTCACACGAGAGGTGCTCCAGCCCTTGGGTCATTTTTGTGTCCCTCCTCTGGACTCTGTCATGTACGTCAACTCTGTCATTTGTAACACCTACATCGCAACACTTAAACCACATGTGCAAATAGAGCTCTGCTTTTGAAAGGACAGCCCCACATTTCACCTGCCTGAGCCCATCACATGCCAAACCCTACAAGTATGCAGATGCCAGTCCAAGATGATGGGCAAGGAGGCCTTGGATGTTATCAGCTGCCTGGCTTCAACAGGTGCAGAATATTCACAGGTGACACCCATGTAAGCCATGGAGCATAAAAACACACTGAAGTGCAGGCTTGTGGAAAAACCTTACAGTTCCCACGTGTGGCAAGTCCTGCTCCAGTGCTCTTGGCTCCTGTGGGAAAGGGGGACTAGGTGCCCAGGGCTCAGGTTGGCAGCCAGAGTCACCCAGGCTTTAGTTAATGCTCCTTCTTGGCTACAAACCTGAGGTTGCACACTCCTTCATGCTTCAATGCAAGGCTGTGTTTAGACAGGGTGAGAGCTGGAGGCAACACACACGTTGTCCTTCTGGGGAAGACGAGCCCTGGGAACATTTTTTTTAAAAAGACTTGTAGGATGTGGATAAGATCAGCATGGCCAACATACACCCCAATTAAATTGTTCCACAACAAGGTACGTCAGTGAGATACATCTTCATTTGGGATAAAAGCCAATTCAGGGATTAAAAGAAAACTTATCTAGGCCCTTCATCATAAATTGCCTGTATTGTCTCTGGAAAGGGGTGGAAACAATTCCACCCTCTGCACTGGGATGGGTTGATTCATTGGGTTGTTGCTGTAAAGGTAAACAAAGGGGTCTGGCTCTTGAACAACAAACCATCCTATGCAGACTTGGTTTATAGCAAACACACGTGAAAACAGGCTAAATGTGCCTCTCCTCGGTAAAATGGTGTTAAGAAGTGCAAAGTAAGCATTGTTTGGCTGTGTCTATATCATCAGGAACAACCATTAATCAAAGTACATGTTGAGCATATTTCCAGTTGTCTACACAAAATAGCAACAGTGTTTGCACCATTTCCCTGCCGTGAGCACTGGTACCCTGCCGATATCCACAGACCCAAGCAAGCTTCAGAGCTGAGACACTGGGTAGTCCTTGGAAAACAAGTTTCCCTATCCCATTCCTGAACAACAGTAGGTGGTCAAGCCACTGCTTCTGACCCAGTGCTTCCCCCAGCCACCAAGGGATCCCTGGTATAAGGTGCAGGACCTTCTGCCCCACACAGGAGCACATCTGTCATAGAATCATAGATTGTATTTAAAAGACAGTTACATGAGGAGCTCAGGAATATGGTTTAGGAGAGCACAGGTACGGTTGGACTTGATGATCTTAATGGTCTTTTCCAACCTAGTGATTCTGTGATTCTGTAATTGTCTTGGTTGGAAGGGACCCTTTAGAACATCAAGTCCAACTGTCATCCTAACCTGACACCTACTACTAAACTGTGTCCCTCAGCTCCACATGTCTTAAATCCCTCCAGGGATGGAGACTCCACCACTTCTCTGGGCAGTCCATTCCAAAGCCTATCCCTGCAAGCTGTCCTTTCCTAGACAGTGTTCAAGCTCCTGCCCAGAGGCATGAGCAAGGCTGCTCAAGGTTGATTACTTTCTCCTACCCTACACAAGACAGGAGGTTGCATGTCAGCAGTCACTACTGAGGAGCGACTAAGTGAAGAGATGATGTGCTAAACCTTGTTTTGTGGGAGGGGCTCATGAACATGCCTAGAGATATTTTAATGATCTAAGTTTATTCTCTATTCTGTTTTCTTATATTTTAAGATGCAAATCTCCTAGAGCCAGCTACATCTAACAGTGTGTAACATGATGGGTAGGCATTTATCATTAGAAAATTATCTTTTACTATGCATCCTGGTAATGAAACTCCTCTTTCTTACATAGAGATGGGCCTGGAGGAATATTTGAATACTGCTTCATGTAGCAAACCACTTAATGATATTAAACATTACTGTTATTTCAAGTGCTTAACTTTATTTTTATGTAACATTCATGGACACCTACATATCAGTGTTTTAGAAAACTGATTTTTCAAAACCTCTGTCTAGAAATACCTAGTTTTTATTAGAGACAAAAGAACCTAACTTGCTCTATCTCAAAAATAACTACATAAGTCCCCTCCTTATATTTTCTGGTGTGAAACAGTGGCAGATCCTACTGCAATGAGATCTGAGTCTCTTAATCACTAGCATAAATTTGGAATCTATGAAGTTCATGGAGACCCTAAAATAAGGATGATGGTCCTTGCCTCTTTCAAAGTTCAAGATATCAAATCAAGGAAACAGATCTAGAGGCTCTGGCATGGGCTAGTGGGTCCTAGATGCCACCAAACAACCCGGTACAATCACTGTTTTTCAGTGGCTTGGACCCATTCACAACAAAACTATATAGCACCTTCAGAAACAAGTGACCAACTTGAATTTTCTCATATAGGCAAAACACTCCAGTGGTTGGGTCACTATTTAGATAGTGACTCTTGTTCCATGGGGCAAAGGTGGTGTAGCAGATATATATATATCTATATCTATATATTATCTATATATATCTGCTACACCACCTTTATATATATATATATATATATTCTCACTGTCTGAAGAGAGAAACAGGAGTTAAGAAAATTCTAGATTAATAAAATGGATGAAAAGAGCAATCACTGTACATTCAGACTTGAAGTTTAAAGTTAAATACAATTTAAATTGATTAAACCAAACTTCAGTTTAGACGAGCTAAAATAAAAGGAATCATATAATCACCACAGAGAGGTTGTGGAAGCCCCATCCCTGGAGGTGTTCAAGGCAGGTTGGATGGGGCTTTGGGCAACCTAAAGCCTAGTGAAGGTGTCCCTGCCCACGGCAGAAGTTTGGGACTAGATGATCTTTGAGGTCTTTTCCAACTCAAAAGATTCTATAATTCTATAAACATAATACAATTTATTTTCCTGTTTGATCTCCCATTAATTATTTGAATTTTGAAGTAAATTCATATTACAAAGACATTTAAAGAGAAATCATACTACTTAATGATTTGAAAGAGCAATCTGAACCCGTGCAATAGCAGCCAGCACTGCCTGGGGTATTTGGTCACTGTAACAGTGGTGCTGGGTACAGATATGTCCAAGGCCAGGAGCCAGGGGCACTGAGCAGCGGTGACAATGCATAAAGACCACGGGTCTCGTGCCAGTCACAAGCACTTTATGTACTCTAAACCAAACTGCTCTGCCAGGGTGCTTCACTGCCCTCCTGGGCTCAGTGTGCTTCTCCCCGGAGAGGTCAGCGCTTGCTCTTGCTGGCTGGCACACTCTGCTTTTGTGTAAAAAGGGCAACAGGTGGCAATGCTCACCCCAAGGTCATGGAGAAGTCCTGCCTCCCCGCCGCCTGGCACGTCATCCATGGCAGTGGAACTAAAACTGCATGTCCAGTTCCCACCCCAGCTGCATGGCAGCAGGCACCGCTGCAGCTACGCTTGTGGTTTCCATTATACAAAGGATTTGCTGACAGAACTTCAGAATAACACCTTTCAGGCAGATTTTTTAATATTTTTTTTTCCAATTTCTCTTTGCCTGAAGTGACTGTGGAGGATGAGGGCCCAGTGGTAGTAGCACAGATTGCTGAGGACATTTAAAAAAACCCAAACAAACAAAAAAAGCAAGATTAAAATAGACTTCCAGATGAAATTACTAAGGGTTGAAACATACAGTTTGGCACACACCATTGAGGAATGCAGCAGATATCAGTTTGGCTTGACAAGCTGAAAATTATCTATTAATCACAGACAAGGAAGGTTTTTTCCTTACTCCTTTTTTTTGTGTTTGGGTTCTTAACCACATACCCACAGGTTAAGTACAGGTATTTTCTTTAACTACAGCTACAGGTAACTACAGGTAACTACAACTCTTTTTGTTAAACCTGCCCTGTCTCAGAATGAAACCACAAACTTCATGATTATTTAGAAAAAATCTCAAACGTGGTCAAAAGTTTTGCATCCTATTCTTCTTCCTCGAGGCTTTTGAGTTAGAAAACAGTGTGAAGGTGCAAGTTGCATAAGATCTTCTAAATTACAAGGGTGCAAGCACGAGAATGGAAACTTCTCTCTGCTCTCTGACTAATGCCCCATGACAATACAAAGCAGAGGTAACCTTTAGGTAACAATTTAGAGATTAGCTAGTAACAAATTAGAAAATTCAGGAATTTAAAATTAGCTGTTAACAAAAAATAAATAGGAAACAAAATATCCAGGTACTAGTAACTTTTCCAGAAAGTGGGATATTTTTTCCCTTGTGGGAACTGCATTATCCTTTGTAACAGCACAGCTCCACTCTGACTCTGGCTGGTGTATGACATCCTTGGGGGGGCTGCAGGTGAGCACACATGATCCCCAGGTTGTGTACCCCCTTTGACAAGAAAGCAATGTTACACCAGCTGCATCCTGTAGCAAGTCCTCTTAGTATGCAGAGACTGATCTCAAACCATTGCTGGTAAATGCTGAAGCTTAAAGATCTGGAGTTTGACTCAATGATCCTTATGGATCCCTTCCAACTCAATGTATTCGGTGGTTCTATGATCTCTTCTAGCTTTGGGAATTTAGAAATTCATTCATTCATTCATTCATTCATTCATTCATTCATTCATTCATTCATTCCACATCATATTCTCTTTTTTCCATTGGAAGACATGAAGAACACAACTTCCCCTCAACTGTTATCTGCCCCACTAATGAAAGGAAAAAACCCAACAAACCTTTAAAACCCCAGGCTGTAAACCCTGGGGAAGCTGCAGTCACAAACTCCTAATCCAACAGGAGCAAGTTCACTTTTAGTGCTGAGAGACTCTCAGGTTAGTCTGATGCTCTAAGCCCTACTTCCACTGCGTCCTATCAGGATAGGAATCCCCTGACTTTCCACACAACAAGGTCTGGTAAAAAGGCATCCATCTCCAGTTTGTTTAACATTTTCTCTTTGAACATGTAGCTCCAAAACCAGACCTGAAAAGCTAAAAAAATAAAAATTAAAAAAAATCATTCTTCCTCAGACAGCCTCGCTCAGCTCAATATAAGTTTCTTCCTTCTTTCAGTAATTTTCTGGCACAAAAAGATTTATAAATATGTAAAAGGTGAGTGTCAGTAGGATGGAACCAGGAGAAAAAAAAGAGTTTTTTTCCTTACATTCATGTGGAATGTCCTCTGCTTCAGCTTGAACCCATTGCCCTTTGTCTTATCACAGGCCACCACTGAGAAGAGCCTGCATCCATCCTCCTGACACTCACCCTTTACATATTTATAAGCATAAATAAAGACTGAGGGGAGACCTTATCCCTGCCTAGAATGACTTGAGAGGAGGTTGTAGAGAGGTGTGCAATGGCAAGTGACAGGTGATGGGACAAGGGGAAATGGCCTCAACCTGTGCCAGGCAGGTTCAGATTGGATGTAAGGGAGAAATTCTTCACCAAAAAGTTGTTGGGGTGTGGACAAGGTACAGTTGGACTTGATAATTTTAATGGTCTGTTCTAACCTAATGATTCTCTGATTCTATGATTCTTTTCAGTGATGGCCATTGATAGGACAAAGGACAATGGGTCCAAGCTGGAGCAAAGGAGGTTTCATGTGAAGGTAAGGAAAAACTATTTCCCTGTGAGGGTGACAGAGCCCTGGTACAGGCTGCCCAGAGAGGTTGTGGAGTCTCCTTCTCTGGAGACATTCAAAACCCATTGAGACATGTTCCTGAGTGACCTAATCTGGATGATCCTGCTCAGTCAGAGGGGTTGGACTAGATGATCTTTTGAACTCCCTTCTCACTCCTGACATTCTGTGATTCTGTGAAAAGTCTTCCAGCTTCTCAGTTAGGGAAAGTGTGGCTGTTTGGTAGTTGGTTTGTTTTTTTTAAAAAAAACTTTTATTGCATCCTTTATTTTCTTGCCAAGGAGGAAGGGAGCCAACAGTAAGAAGACCTGGCCAGTGGGGAGAACCAGGGGGAATTTGGAGCCCTGTTTAAATTCCCCTTTCTTCCCCAGGAGCCACATTTTTGTCCTGATTCTTTTCCAAAGCAAACAAACAAGCAGATTTTATTTCAATCCTTCAGGTCATAGAAAAGCACTTGCTTGGGATGTATTAGTCAGGATTAGTAATTATCTTTCCTGTTTGCAAGAATTAGGAATAAGTCTAGACCTCATACACTGTGTTTCAGGGTGGTTATGAAACATTCATTTTCGACACGGTGCTATCTTGTAGTTTTCAGTTTCATTTATCCACTTTACTCATGCACAGTTTGTGCACATGTATTTGAAGTAGATTTATTCAGAAAACTAGATGTATTTAATAATAGACTTGCTACAGATTGACATGTGACAAGAATACTTGGGTTGGGTGGAAAGAAAAAAAAATTCTACCAATATCCAGGTTTATCGAGGGACTGACAAAATGGGGAACATTCTCATTTATGTGGACAGCACCTGAAAGTACATAGTGCAAATTAAATTCAGAAAGATTAAGGAGAGATGTTTAATCAAAAGATCTCCACACAACTGAGAAGCATGCACTCTGTATCTTACCTGACAGAATAGGCTGGCAGATAAGCCCAGGACATAGTGACTATGCAGCTTATCAGGATATTTTTGCCCATAACTAAAGCACCAGGCATCTAATGGTATATCCACGCCAAATTTCATCAGGCTACTTGTCCAGATAATAGCCAGAGTGCTTTCCAGGCAGAATCAATAGCAACTGCAAAATCTTTGGATTAGGGATAGGAAGAAGATATTGTCAGGGTAAACCCATTATTCCATGAAAATTTGTTTTAGTGTCATAGTCATTACTTCTTACCTTTTCTGTTGTTGTTCCAGTGGGAGTCTGTACATTGACAGTCTCCATCCCGTTGTTACACCACAACCACCTTTTCCCTTTCCTCCCCTACACTGCTAACCCCAGCACAGTTATTCCACATCTCCCACAAAAGGATAACAGGTCAGTCCTGGAATCATCACTGATTTTATAGCATTAGAAATGATCAGTCTTGCACAGGCTGTATGCCACACTGGTAAATTATGGGACAAGTTGAAACACAGAATCACAAGGTTGGAAAAGACCTTTAAGATCATTGAGTTCAACTGTCTGTGTCCTCTCCTAAACCATATCTCTGATATGGCACCTCATCTATCTGTCTGTTAAATACACCCAGGGGTGGGGACTCAAACACCTCCCTGGGAAGCCTGGTCCACAGCCCAACAGCTCTTTCGGTGAAGAATTTCTTCCTAACATCTAATCTGAACCTGCCCTGGTGCAGCTTGAGGCCATTTCTCCTTGTCCCATCACCTGTCACCGGGCAGAAGAGACTATCACCCACCTCTCTACAACCTCCTTTCAGGTCATTCTGGGCAGGGATAAGGTCTCCCATCAGCCTCCTCNAATCCCCTCCCCAGACCTGCTGGCCACGCTGTTTCTGAAACAAGCCAGCAGTGTGCCCAGGTGGCCAAGAAAGTCACCTGAGCACACTGCTGGCTCATATTCACTCTGCAGTCAACCACCTCCCCAGGTCCCTCTCTGCCTGGCAGCTCTCCAGACACTCTGCCCCAAGCCTGTAGCGCTGCACGGGGTTGTTATGTCCCAGGGGCAGGACTCTGCCCTTGGCCTTGCTGAACCTCAACCCGTTGGTCTCAGCCCACTGGTCCAGCCTGGTCAGGTCCCTTTGAAGAGCCTCCCTGCCCTCAGCAGATCAACACTTTGTCCCAGCTTAGTGTTGATCTGTGAACTTACTGATGGAACATTTGATCCCTTCATCCAGGTCATTGATGGACATGTTGAACAGAACTGGACCCAGGACTGAATCCTGGGGGACACAACCTGTGACCGGCCTCCAGCTGGATTTGGTCCAGTTATTCTCTTTAGCTCTTTGGGCTCAGACATCCAGATAGTTTTTGATTGGATGCTTCTATTGGAGACAGTGGTATGCAACCAGAGACAGGGTTGAGCCAACACATGTGCTGCTGGGTAATTGAAATCTCAGACTGAAGAAAGAGAGCAAGACAGCAATGACTTCTGTGACCAGCATCACTGGGTTACTTAAAGGCATGCATATACTCCACGTCTCTCTCTGTTGCAAGGTCCCTCAGAGAGCTACTATCACATCTGGACTGGGAATCACTCCCAGTTTGGCTCTCAGGATCATGACTGTGAGCCAGGAGAGATAAATCAGAAATGAAAAACCTTCACAAGCAGCTGCTGGGTTAAGCAAGGTTAGAAAGAAAGAAAACCAAGGACCTTGCCACAAGCTGTGGGAAAACCATCCTTCTCACAACAAAGCCTCCACCCTGTTTCTTTGGTGCAAAACCCCATGGTGTGTTCCAGAGCCTTTCCATTCAGTTTGCCCAGGCCCTGCAGGCCACTCACATTCATCCTCACATGCAAAATAAAGGAAGCATAGGTAGAAGCCGAGTAAAAACCACTGAATGAATGAGCACTACAGAGACATGGCTGCACTAGAGCTCTCAGTGGTTCACACCAATCAGGTAATTGGCAAGATTAGCCCAGAGCTGACATACTTACATAGATAAATGAGTCCAGATGGCTTTGAATAGGTGATTATCCAGTTGTTGCCTAGAACTAAATGACCTGAGAAGCGCAATGAAGGCAGTTTCCTCTCTGCGGTCGCTAGGAGCTGGAGAGGCTCAGCCTTCAGTGGACATTTATCTCCTTGTCACAGCAGAACATGGAGCAGTGCAGCCCTTCAGACAGTCCCTGTGCTCCAGATCATGCCATAGCTTTATTCCTCTCCAATGCAGCTGATCCAAGACTTCTCATACCAGGCTGAAAAGAATGTGGTGTGGATTACCTGTAAGTGAACAGCAGCAGGTGAGCAATGAGCAAAGATTTGCCACCACTTGAGTCCCAAGCCAGCACTGCTGCACCCTCATAGAGGGTTCATTACCATGTTCATTATTACCTGTGGCCACGAGAAGATGGGAAGCTGTGTAGTGCTGTCCCTACCATCATGCAGGAAGGGAAAAGCAGAGGTGTCTCCAACTCCAGGGAATTCTGCCAACGTTGTCTACCCTTTGCAGTACCCCACACTTCACAGTGCTTTCAGGTGTAGTCAAATCCCAGCTACCTTGTGGCAGCACATTTGTATCCTCCCCAATGCCCTCAACAGAGCACACAGCTTTCTTCTCAAAAAGCTTGCAAGCTTCATTTATTTGAAGACAGACCATACTTCTCTTTCAACCTTTAAGTTCCGGAAGAAATTAGGATCAATAACCGTTCTGACCAGCAATCCTCTCTTTACACAATCAATGAGTTGAGTCCAAAATGAAGCTTAATTTTCCCCATGCCTCCAAAGACAGGCAAAATCACACTGATCCTTTGCTGTAACAGGCTACTCCTCCTTAACCCCCTACCCAGCTTCACCTACTCAGCAACTTTATTTTTGAAACCTCATACACGCACACAAGGAAGCTGTGCTGCTTGCACATAGCACCTGTTGAAACACCAAGTGTCTGAGCACTATTTTCATGGAAATGCTGTAATATTAGCTCATCTGAATATTTTGCTACCTTTCCATCTGTTTGTGGAAGGTTACATTCAGTCAACACATCCAAAACCAGCATCAACTTCCATTATACAATGCAAGGCTCAACAGTCTCTGGACTCACGAGGTTGGAGCAAGCTTCCTCATTCCTTTTCTACTCCCCTACCAGCTGTGTTAACGTTTTCCAGGAAATGCACTTCCATTTCCATTAGGCAATAACAAGTGCAAAGAATCTACAGACAGATGAGTGAAGAATACTAAGTGCAATATTGATAGCCATATCTCAAACTTCTACAGCCTTCTACCATCAAACACTACAGGCATCAGTTCTAAACTCTTGGTGAGGCAGGAGTGGGTAATATAGAGCTAGGCTGGACCTGGAGACAGATGGTCCCAGATAATTTCTGACACATAGGAAGGGCTGTTCTGCCAGTGTCACATTAGTGAACAGTTATTTAGGACCTCCTTTATGTGGTAGGTGAAAATGAAAGCCTGGATTTTTTTATGAAGGCTTTATCACCTCAAGCAAGCTTACAGGAAGAGCAGCACTTGGGGCTTGAATGAGATAGACAAGATAAAAAGCAAGGCTACTTTCAGCAGACTGTAGCATTTCAGCAGTGGCAGGCACTTGGTCTCTATCCCCTGAGGGAGACAGCAGTGCAAAACCATCAAACCCAAAAGGCAATACCCACAAGGAGATGGAGTGCAATGTTTTAAGAGCCATGACACAGACCATCATACAAAACTGACCACAGCACAATAGGACAGTGGAGACAGTCATGGCTACATCTCCAAGCAAGCCCTTGGTCTCCATAAGTAGCCACAACTCCGACCTACTCTATTACATGGTTCTCTACCTTAAGGAGCCTCTTACCTTCTTACTAGCTCAGATAGGAAAAAAACCTCTTGAACACCCAAAGAAAATGTAGGTACAGTGATACAATGAAAGAAGGTATTTAATTAGCTCCTACTCCCCTGGATTAGCTTTATCAGCTATTCAGTGGGGACTGCTAATGCTTCATTTGCATGGTTACCCACTCACACCCACACCACAGAGGTGTGGTGTCTGCAGAGAGCAGAGCTGGGAACCTGCACGGGTTACACAGTAATTTAAAGATGATGGGTTGGAAATTATTTTCCATTTTTTAACTGTAACTGTCTGGTAATTATGTACCTCTTGCTGCCTTCCTCCTTAACACAAGTGCAAGCAGTGCTAGGAACTCCACCAGAGGTTGACCCCCCCAACTCCTAACCCACCAGGTCCAAGGGCAGCTCTCTCAGGTTTCTGCACTACTGACCGCAGCCATCACAACCAGACCATCTCCTGCACCAGTTCAACAACAGTGGTGAACGACCGCTGAACCCTTGGCACTTGCCCTCTCTTCTAGGTAAAAAATCTACTCCAGGGTCAGTTCAAGGATTTTATGTGTTAATAAATTGGGAAGGTAAAAAGTGCTTAGGGTTAATGTTTTTCCAGGTGGGCTATTCCCTCCGTTTCCTGGCTGGAGAGAGGAATGTAGCACTGAAAGTTCTGCTTGTAGAGCTGACACCTCTTCAGAGAGGATGGAGCATCCGAGTTTGGAATTCACCACCACCCTCTGCAGTGGTGTTTCATCACTTTGCCACTTTACAGCCATGCTGCTGGGAAGCACTTCACATTGAAGCAGTCTGATACAGTGAGGGCTTGAGCCACGCACTCATCCACGCTCCCTGTGAAAGCCTGAGAAATAGAGTATTTGTTCAGGTTTATACATGCACAGGCATGTTTGTTCAAGGACACATCAAAGAAACAAGGAGTCCCAAGGTGTTCTCTACTGTACACAGATGCACTAATACCAGGACTGCCTTGAAGGAGGAACTCTTTGCTTCAGGGAACTCTTGTGGAGTAAGGTGGGGTCTGGGGTCTGGTGGGTTAAGTTGTGGTACAGAAATCCTGAGAACAAACAGCCTGCACTAGATTTCAAACAGTCAAATAAACTCAGCAGATTTACCTGAGTTTGGGAGGAAGGGGGAAAGCTTTTGATGCCATCAGAGAAGGATGAACAGAGTAAGAAGGAAAAGACCCCTGTGCACTGCAGTAAGGGCAGAAAAGTTTGGACAAAACCTGAAAAATAAGTGCATAGGCTCTATCTAAAGGACCAGTTGCAGCTCTGAAACAAGGACAGAAATAACACCTGATGAAATCAGGCATTTGGGACATCCCTGTCCTCTCCTAAACCACATCTCTGAGCACCTCATCTAGCCGTCTGTTAAATACACCCAGGGATGGTGACTCAACCACTTCCCTGGCCAGCCTGCTCCACATTCCAAGAACACAGAGCATTACCTGACCCTTGAACAAATCTAGGCTATAAAACTTGGTCACTGACTTAACTGATTATTTGTTTTAAATATGCAGTTTGGCCAATGGTTGTGTTGTCCCAAGTCCAGGGGTTTGTTTACCCGGTGTGTGATACACCGATACATGCACAGGGCAGAGGTATTTTATTGTATGTTTGTGCAGATATGGGTGTCTGTCCTAAGACAGCACACTCCAAAGCTCCAAATCAATGGCTATTTGTACTTAAAATATTAAAATATTCCTCTAATACATATGCATTGTTATTCTACTAAGTGATTTGTTTAGATTTCTTTGCCTGGCCTGCGCACTAGAAGGCATGCTCGGTTCTCCAAGCTTGGTTATGCAAGCTGGAATAGAGGTGGTTCCATGTGAACAGAAGGAAAAACATTTTCACTGTATTGGTGACAGAGCCCTGGAATAGTCTGCCAAGAGAGGTTGTGGCATCTCTTTCTCTGGAGACATTCAAGGTCAATCTGGACACGTTCCTGCATGACCTAATCTAGGTGATGCTACTCAGGCAGGGGGGTTGGACTGGATTATCTTTCGAGGTCTCTTCTCACCCCTAACATTCTGTGATTCTTTTATCCACCTTTATTTTTTGCTTGAGTAGGTGGTGTAATTGGGGTGGGTGGTCCATGGGGCAGCAGTCCCAATCCCTCCTGCTGGAATTACCCTTCCCCTAGTTTCCCCTTTCTTTTGGCAAGTCCGAGTGGTTCTTCATGGTTTACTGACTGAATGAG
>VXBZ01010126.1:132853-167513 GCA_013399135.1 Heliornis fulica
CAGTCAAATAAACTCAGCAGATTTACCTGAGTTTGGGAGGAAGGGGGAAAGCTTTTGATGCCATCAGAGAAGGATGAACAGAGTAAGAAGGAAAAGACCCCTGTGCACTGCAGTAAGGGCAGAAAAGTTTGGACAAAACCTGAAAAATAAGTGCATAGGCTCTATCTAAAGGACCAGTTGCAGCTCTGAAACAAGGACAGAAATAACACCTGATGAAATCAGGCATTTGGGACATCCCTGTCCTCTCCTAAACCACATCCCTGAGCACCTCATCTAGCCGTCTGTTAAATACACCCAGGGATGGTGACTCAACCACTTCCCTGGCCAGCCTGCTCCACATTCCAAGAACACAGAGCATTACCTGACCCTTGAACAAATCTAGGCTATAAAACTTGGTCACTGACTTAACTGATTATTTGTTTTAAATATGCAGTTTGGCCAATGGTTGTGTTGTCCCAAGTCCAGGGGTTTGTTTACCCGGTGTGTGATACACCGATACATGCACAGGGCAGAGGTATTTTATTGTATGTTTGTGCAGATATGGGTGTCTGTCCTAAGACAGCACACTCCAAAGCTCCAAATCAATGGCTATTTGTACTTAAAATATTAAAATATTCCTCTAATACATATGCATTGTTATTCTACTAAGTGATTTGTTTAGATTTCTTTGCCTGGCCTGCGCACTAGAAGGCATGCTCGGTTCTCCAAGCTTGGTTATGCAAGCTGGAATAGAGGTGGTTCCATGTGAACAGAAGGAAAAACATTTTCACTGTATTGGTGACAGAGCCCTGGAATAGTCTGCCAAGAGAGGTTGTGGCATCTCTTTCTCTGGAGACATTCAAGGTCAATCTGGACACGTTCCTGCATGACCTAATCTAGGTGATGCTACTCAGGCAGGGGGGTTGGACTGGATTATCTTTCGAGGTCTCTTCTCACCCCTAACATTCTGTGATTCTTTTATCCACCTTTATTTTTTGCTTGAGTAGGTGGTGTAATTGGGGTGGGTGGTCCATGGGGCAGCAGTCCCAATCCCTCCTGCTGGAATTACCCTTCCCCTAGTTTCCCCTTTCTTTTGGCAAGTCCGAGTGGTTCTTCATGGTTTACTGACTGAATGAGTAGCATATCAGTGTAAGTTCAACGTTATCCAGGTCCTTCCTGTCTGGTCTTAGGGCTGCCCAGTGGACTTCTGTGGCAGCACAACAACTTGATTCATGTCACACTTGACATTTGGGTTTGCTGTAACAGTCAGCAGCAGAGAAATAGTCCAGCTTCTCTCGGGCCCACGGTGGCTGTGAGCACCAACCGCCTGGCTGCTGAGCTGCACACAGCTCTCTAAGCAGACTCTCTGTCAGCAGAGGGTTTTTCACTCTTACTCCCAGGTTCTACACTGTATCAGTGATAGTAAATTTCATTTCTAACATAGAAATTACATACAAGATAAACCCTTCCTCTCTCCTGGCAGCCTTTTTCCTGCATGCTCTCTATCTAAAACTCCAGTCCTCTATCTCCAGCACGTACCCTGACCTCCTTTCTCATGCACAGCTCTTCTGCCAAGCACAGCACGAGCTCTGTTTGCATCCCCCAGCTCCAAGAAGACAACCCATAATTTTGCCATCACCCTTTTTTTTTTTTCCTGTGATCTAAGCAGCAGTTCAGACATATAGGGAGGAAAATAAACACACAAGAAAAAGATCTCTCGTTCCCTTCCAAATTCACAGTTTGAACAAAAAAACTTCTGGGAGCAAGGGCCAGCAGCAGGTCTGGCCTCTGCTTTGCAGGAACCAAGCACACCCCCCACCTGCATCATCCCCACCTGTGGGGAGAAGCCACAGCAGGAGACGTGATGCTCCTTGCTGCGTGCTCACTGAGCCCGGTTCTCCTTCATGCTACTGATGTAATATGAGGTTCCACCTCCCCCCCAGTGCCCCCTTTTAGAGAGATAAAGGCACATGCTCTGGCCCATGCTGCCCTGCATGCCCAAGCTCTGATTGGCACAACTCAGGGGTAACTCTGGGACTAAACTTCTGGAGACAGATCTGCGGCAGCAGTTGCCAGGAGAGGCCACTTGCTTCTACTGCATGGTGCAATGGATCATCAGCCTCTTACGCATGTGATGGAGTAAGAGAGAAGAGGAAGTGCTGGACCATTCTGTGTCAGCACAAGTTTCGGGTATGTTAAGAAACATCCTGGGGGCTGTGCAGCCAGACAGCTCTGATCAATGGCAGCCTGAGGATCCTAATGGCTTGAAACTGAAAGGAGACAGTTTCCAGTTCTAATTTCACTCCTTGTATGTATTGCTTCTCCGATGACCCTCCCAACACCAAGCACCATTCAGAGAGGAAGTACACCAGCCACATCATCCAGCGGTGACAGAGCAAAGGCTCTGGTGTGAAGTCTTACAGGGCTTGAGTGGGAAATGGGGAGTGAGGACCTGTGAGGACACCAGTTTCCTGTTGCCCCAATAAATGATGAGGCTTTAGTTTTCAAGTAACATGTCACGTTAGACCAAAGTCCTACAGTATGTTAAATTTCTGCAGAGATTTTGTCTGATCTTTTTTTGCTGCTAAGGTAGCTCTGAAAAAACGATATAACCTGGAGTCCTTTAGATTTTTTCTGCTCTGAAGGGAGCAGTCTCAGAGAGCAATCAATAGTATGGGAGCTTCAGAGCCACCACCATGAGGAAGGCAGTTTCCCACAGCGTGGGTACTGCCTGCAGGTACAGCCATCATTCCACTATCTCCTCCAAGTACTAGATTGTGGGGCTATAAACCAACCATGGACAACTTTAAAGGGCTGTGCAGATGGAGTGAGTGAGTCTGAGGAGAGGTTGGTGTAACTGAACCAGCCTTCCAGAACTCACTCTGAAATTGACTATATCTTATTTCCAAGCATTGAAGAAAACAGTGGAATCCTGTTTTCATATGGAAAAGAAGGTAATTGTCTCCTAGTGCTCTGGTCAACATTTTTTTTCTGTCACAACCATGTTACCTAATTTCCTTCCAGATTTACAGCTGCCACAAAACCAACCACAAGACACATACATCTTGGATTACATCAAAAGCACGTCTCCTCCAACAGTGCAGATCTTTCCTCCCATTTCACAGCATCGTCATCACTAGTAGAAAAGTCACAGTTTCAGACTTATCCTCCTGAGGTCAATATTTTTTTTTTTTGCTGACACATACCCAGACCAAGCCAGGACTGTGCCCAACTAAGTCACAGTGATGCTGACTCCTTTAGGTTTCTGAAACTGCACTGGGATTTAGCTGCAATGACACCACCCAGCCACCTCAAGTCTCAGAATGCCATTATCTCCATTTCACAGATTGAGAAAGAAGGGCAAAGAGAAGTGCACTGATTTGCCCACACAGCAAAATGAATACCAAAAGTAAGAGCCAAACCCCAAAACATTTCTGCCTCTATGCCAGCTACTAATATTTCAATAAAAAGTGTCTCTGCCCATGGCAGGGAGTTGGAACTAGATGATACTTAAGGTTCTTTCCAGCCCAAACCATTCTATGATTCTAAGATAAAAGTATATAATTTTTTTCTCTGTTACTCCAGTGCCTACTCATTGGAGAATAAGCCTGGAAAACCAAAGATCTTTAAATAAAGTTAAGCAGATCAGACTTATATTTCAAAACTTCCTTAATGTAATTCAGGGAAAGGTGGCAAAAGATACAGTCCTTTATCAACACAATTTGACAAGGGTCTCTGGTGTCAACACAATGACACTTCAAAGAGCTAGCTTAGCTTAGTTTATTTCACCCAGAAAAACAAGGAGACTTGAACTGTCTGCACTGGTTAGTAAGTGCCATGGCAAAACACTCTGTCCCCAGACTTGGCTGTGCTGCTCCACTCAGGATGGACTGCTGGAGCCAATGTTTTCACATCTCCCTGTAGTGCTAAAGCCACTTCTTGAGTATTAGTGCTTTAAAAAAAAACAACAAACAAACAAAACAAAACAAACCCAAGCAAACCAGAATCACTGAATCACAAGGTTGGAAAAGATCATCCAGAGCAACTGTATCTACCCTCTCCTAAACCATATCTCTGAGCACCTCATCTACCCATCTGTTAAATGCATCCAGGGGTGGTGACTCAACCACCTCCCTGGACAGACTGTTCCACATCCCAACAGCTCTTTCAGTGAAGAATTTCTTCCTAACATCTAATCTGAACCTGCCCTAGTGCAGCTTGAGGCCATTTCCCTTGTCCTATCACCTGTCAACTGGCAGAACAAACCATCGTCCACCTCTCTCCAACCTCCTGTCAGGTCATTCCAGGCAGGGATAAGGTCTCCCCTCAGCCTCCTCTTCTNTCCATATCCTTCTTGTAGTGAGGGGCTCAGAACTGGAGTCAACACTCAAGGTGCTGCCTCCCCAGTGCCAAGTACAGGGACACAATCCCCTCCCCAGACCTGCTGGCCACACTGTTTCTGATACAGGCCAGGATGCCGTTGGCCTTCTTGGTCACCTGGGCACACTGCTGGATCATATTCAGTTGCCATTCCCACCTACTCTGTACATTCTCTTTTACACCTTTCCCAATATTGTCTTTTTCTTAAAGAAACAAACAAACAAAAAAAAAACCAACACAAAAATGACAACATAATTGTCAAAGCAGAATAATGTCAGTTCTCCACTTTACTTTGCAACTGTCAGCTTCACTCTTTTTCATCAGACAACATCTTTTTGATATCTGAGATTATTGCAATAGGTACCAATACAACTGGTCTTCTGTTGCCACCACAGCAAAGACTTTTTGGTTTTTTTTACTCTCTCATTGGTCACAGCTGGACAAACCTCTGAATTTCTTTACTTACACACAACCTTAGAAAGGATGTAGGGACACTACAACTTGAATCACACTGCTGACTCAGTATCAAAGTGGTGGGTCTTATGTTCAAGTGCACGGCAAAGTCACACTTAACCCTTGGGCTTTTCCTACTCACTAACACATCATCACTGAGAACTTATTTCTAACATGATTCTCAGACCTTTGTGCTCTCCATAATCTTTCAGTATCCCCACAGCATATTTGGAGCCAGATCCCCAAACATGCTCTTTCATATCTGTACAGTGATCGTAACCAAAGGAAGCACAAAAGATTCTGCATCACAAGAGGTGTGATTCTGCCCCTCTGCTCTTCTCTGGGGAGACCTCACATGGAATACTGTGTCCAGCTCTGGAACCCTCAGCACAAGAAGGACATGAACCTGTTGGAGCACATCCAGAGGAGGGACACAAAAATAATCCAAAGGCTGGAGCAGCTCACCTGTGAGCCAGGCTGAGTTTGGCTTGTTCAGCCTGGAGAAGAGAAGGCTCCAGGGTGGAGCTTATAACAGCCTTCCAGTACCTAAAAGGTGCCTGTCAGAAAGCTGGGGTAGAACTGTTCACAAGGGCATGTAGCAATAAGACAAAGGGTGGTGGTCTTAAACTAGAAAAGGGGAGATTTAAGTTAGGTATTTGGAAAAAGTTCTTAACTCTGAGGGTGGTGGATCACTGGAACAGGTTGCCCAGAGAGGTGGTGGATGCCCCATCCCTTCATCCAAGGTCAGGCTTGACAGGGTTCTGAGCAACCTGATCTAGTGAAGATGTCCCTGCTCACTGCAGGGGGTTGGACTAGATGGCCTCTAAATGTCCCTGCCAACCTAACACATTCTGTGATTCTCTCCTCTGTCAAGAAAAAGGCCCACAGTATCCATGCTCAGGCAAAAACTTCTGGTGGGACAAGAGTTTGTGCTGTGGGGATTTTTGGTTACTTTAAGCAGAATTATGTGTTGCATATGGTGTTTTATCTCACGTTTGTCCATACAATAAAATGTGTAAAGTGGTGAAGTTAAGACTGAATGTAGAGTGGCTAATGTCATCAATACTGAGCAATACATGACTAAGCTTTGACTTAACCCTGGACTGTCACTGTCCCTTTTCTCTGGAAGCTCCCCAGCAGCTTTAGGCGGCACTTGCCCTTCTCGGAATTAGCCCAAATTAGGTCAGAGTTTATCTGAGGAGGGGAGGGACTTTTCTGCTTTCTGATTGCACATTTATGAGGATGAGAAGATCAGGTTGTATGAGGTACTTAAGGACATGGTATAGTAAGTAATAGAGGTGGTAGGGGGATGGTTAGACTAGATGATCTTGGAGGTCTTTTCCAACCTTAATGAATCTATGAATCTATGATCAGGGGTTCCTTAAAATTGTGAAAATAAGAACTGTTAGAAACACTGGCATAAAGGAAGAACTCCCTGGAGCTAGCGATATCTGAGTGATGAGATGCAAACGTTGGTGTTCAGACTCAGATTCTCCCTTGTGACTACAAAACCTTCTCTGGTGGTAAAATGCAGCTGTTTGCACTTTCCTCTCCCTCAGAAATGAGTCCCAGAGGCCTGTGACTGGCACTGATTGGCCCAGCTTTGTCCGCATCAGAGCTTGGCCTTGAAAAAACAGGTGGGTTTTACTCTGTCAGACCTCAAAGAAGCTTCTAGCCACTTCTTAAAGAAGCCACCCCATAAAACCACCACATGCTCTGCAGAAAATAATGCCAACCCACTGAAGGCTAAGTGCTAGAGAGAAGGGCAGGCACTATGTGGGACCTTGTACAATACAGTCATCGTCAAGCTAACACAGATGCCTGTGATCTGCAACTTGAACGAGTAACACCACAACCAGACAACTCTGAGTGCTTTCTGGAAGGCTTTCTGGACACCTTGGCAATCAAAGCCCAAAGCCTGGCAAAACCAGCCAAGAGCAGAACAGACAGAAAAGCTAACTGATGTCCTGAGCAATGCAGTTGGAGAAGGAGGCATCCAGAAAAAGTCAGGAATAAAGTGATTTCAGATCCTTTCATACTACTGTTTTAGTGACACGAGCTTCCCTCCCTTCACTGCCCATCCAAGAAAAAGAAGATAGAGAGACTGGGAATTTTCTGCTTTCACTGCAAACACATAACTGTGGTCCCAAAACTGGGGGTTCCTTTAGCTGGTGTGCAGTACACACACAGAGCAGAGGGATTTGATTGCATGTTTGCACAGATACAGGTGTCTGTCCCAAGACAGCTCACCCCAAACTCCTCGAAGGCATGCTCGGTTCTTTTCTCCATCTTTAGCACTTGAGTAGGTGGTGTAATTGGGGTGGGTGGTCCATGGGGCAGCAGTCCCAATCCCTCCTGCTGGAATTACCCTTCCCCTAGTTTCCCCTTTCTTTTGGCAAGTCTGAGTGGTTCTTCATGGTTTACTGACTGAACTATCAGTGAAAGTTCAGAGTATGTTATCCAGATCCTTCCTGTCTGGTCTTAGGGCTGCCCAGTGGACTTCTGTGGCAGCACAACAACTTGATTCATGTCACATTTGACATTTGGGTTTGCTGTAACTGCACCACCAGGATGTAGCAGCAGAAGCATGTCTTCTGGTCAAAGCTCATACAGAGTATACACTCAGTCCTGCAACACTGTGCTCAAACACTGTCTCCTCCCCAGCCTTTTAATGCCAAAGAACAAGGAAGATGAGCTCAAGGAATCCAAAAACAAATTGAGAAGACCCAAATAAATTCAAGATGTACTTGCTAATACATCACCATCTGACAACTGCTGTAATTTCAGGGTATGTGCATAGTGCTCTTGCACATGACTCAGCTTACGGGGAGCAATTCTGTTGGAGCAGAACTGCCTGCAGCAATTCTGTTGGCTGCAGGCAGTTACTTTTATGAGTAAGGGTTTCTTGATCCTGCCCTTGAGCAAAGAACAACTCAAGACACTTGCAGGCTAGACCAAAAAGTAAAGTAGCAACAGTATAGATTGCAACTTCATTTCACATGGCTTTCTATCCTGTGACTTTTCTTCCCATAAGCCTACATTATTATTGCTTGCAGAGGAAGGTGTGGAATAATCTACAGTTTAATAAACAAGAATTAAATAAATCACTTGACCCATTACAAAGAAGTCCCCCTACCTGCTGCTTACAGAAATTTATATAAATGTCAGTCACATGCTATTTTTAGGCAGAACTTATCAGTTCATTAAATTCCTGTTACAAGTCATACACACATACACATAGAGTGGATTTATATAAATCAGACTGATGCTTCTATAATATCCATTAGCAGTTAACAGGAATCCCAGATTCACTAAGGCCAAACCCTTTTATTTTCTTTTCTCCTACAGCACTCCTTTCTAAGGGAAAGCAATTTTGGATGGTAAGGCTGAACTGGGGATTATCTTTATACAGTGAGATCTTGGCTGCATGACAGAAAAATTAAAGGAGCCTGCTGATCAGCTAAAATACTACAGCTCCAAGTATGTTTGGATGACGGCCAAAGTCTTGGAATTGTTTTGCCATGAAATCTGCTTTTAGACAGGAAGAACAGGAAAGTTTTCAGTCTGGAAGAAGCTTCGTGATGAAAAGCTTGGAAATCAAGCCCATTATTCACATCCAATCAAGCCTGCCCCTCCCTGCTCCTTGCTCCCTTCTCCATCACCAGCACAGGCATGCCCATGCATACAAGTGCACCTCACACCACACACATCTTCTGTGCCTCTTACACTCTTTCTGGGCTTTATTTTCAATAAAGCTGCTCAATGTTTAAATCAAAACTATGCTGCTGATTTGCTGTTTGAGTGAGCTACTCTTTGCTCAGATAATACGGGTCATGGACGTGACTGTCACATAGACTGGTCTGGGCTGGAAGGGACCCTAAGGATCATCAAGTTCCACCCCCCTCTGCCACAGGCAGGGCTACCAACCTCAAGGTCTGGAGCTAGACAAGGTTGCCCAGGGCCCCATCCAACCTGGCCTTGAACATCTCCAGGGTTGGGGTATACACCACTTCTCTGTCCTTTAAAAGAAGTTATTTGCCAGTATAGAATGTTGTTCAAACCTCCTGTCTCCTAAAGACAAAGTTATTTCAGGTGTTATACTCTACCTGCTCTTTCCACCATCTGCCTGCACTCCAGACTGGGTCTGCAGTGGCATTTCAGATGTCACATACTCTTATCTGACACCTAGGTTTCTGTACAGCCAGTACAGCACAGATATGTATTTAAAAAGCAGAACTCAGCTGTGCTTGTGGCTGTAACACAGGGCGGGAGCTCTCCAGAGCCACTGTTGCCAGTCAGTTATTGCTGTCATGCTCTCACCCAGGTCAGCAAGAACTCGGTTCAGGGTCTAAACCTGAAAATCACAGGCAGTTAGAAAGCAGAGCCTGCAGAGCTGTGAAACACTCCCTGAGGCAGATTGCTTGGCCAGCTTTGCTTCAGCAGGGACACCCAAGGAGTGCCCTCCGTCCCTACCCAGGCCTGCATGTCACTGGACATCTGCCCATTGCACCCAGCAAGGCCTGGATGCGGTGGAGGAGCAGCCCCAGCAGTTTCAAGAACACTTACTCCACACTGATCCCATCTCTGTTTCTCTACCAAGTGCTCAAAAGGTTTTCATAACACCACTTCATCACCACCCAGCATTAGGCTATATAGATATTGTTGTGGTTTCACAACAACAAACCTAGTTTCCCAACTCCGGCTATTGAATCCAAAGTTACCTCACATCAGATGGCGGCAGCCTAAGGTTTGCTAAGTCAAATTTCTGCAAGACATCATGACAAGTTAGGTCTGGAGCAGCAAGCTTTGGGCTAGCTTGGATACTGTCCCCTCCTCTTTCATGCTGGCAGCAGAGCTCGCAGATGCCACAAACTCCACGTCAGCTGCCCTAGTGCATGGGATGGAAACGCAGTGGTGTGTCCTTGGCTGATCTGTGCTCTGCTATTACTGGCACAGCGATGTTAGTTAGCTTGAGCCACGCTGAACCGGTGCGTGTGCCTTCCCAAAACCACCCTGGAGAGCTGTGGTCACCGACACAGGGCACTGCCATCGGGGCTCCGATGCTGCTATTGGATTTGAACCCAAATCTGGTCGAGCCTGTCTCATGCCCAGTCTTGCTCTCTCTCTCCCTCCCACCAACTATTTAAACTGGATCTTAACTCTGAATTTCAAGCAAGTCACTCTTTCCCCACTTCTCCACAAGTGTTGTAACAGCCACTTGTTCTAGAAAATTAACTTCATGACAAGATTTCTCAGTGTAATTTACACAATTGAAATACAGGTTTTACACCAACGGACATTGAGAAAAATAAATTCAAATTAACCCATCAAGACACTTTGCCTACAAGTTATTTTTGTTCCAAGCTTAGGAGGGCATGAAAATTATCATCCACACGTATGGCAGGGAACGTGGCAGGAGCTTGAGTCATTGAAGGTTAAGCATGACTGAGAGACATTTAGGCATTGCTCTGAAGCCTTTTGTCTATGCTACATCTATACTTAGCAACCTATAGGCAATTTCATAATTACAGCTTTAGCCAGCTGTCTCTAGGATCACTTGCCGCTACTACAGGAATACTGAAGCGGTCACACAGCCCTGCATGGTGCTGAGAACTGAAGAGAGTTCTTTACAACCCCAAACATCAGAATCCATGGATTTTACACAGATACATCCTATATTATACTTCATCCAGGTCACCAAGTCCATCATGTACATTTTTTCAAGTAATTCTGTCTTCAGCTCCAGGACATTATCACAGAATTGTGGGAGTTGGAAGGGACCTCAAGAGATTATTGAGTCCAATCCCTCTGCCAAAGCAGGTTCTCTACAGTAGGTCAGACAAATAGGCGTCCAATTGGGTCTTGAATATCTCCAGAGAAGGAGACTTGAAATTATACTCCACCTCCCATTGTCCTCAGCTCTGGTGAGGCCGCACCTTGAGAGCCGGGTGCAGGTTTGGGCCCTTCACTACAGGAAGGACATTGAGATGCTGGAGCGTGTCCAGAGAAGAGTAACAGAGCTGGGTCTGGAGAACAAGTCCTGTGAGGAGCAGCTGAAGGAACTGGGCCTTTTGAGACTGAAGAAGAGGAGGCTGAGAGGAGACCTTATCACTCTCTACAAGTCCCTGCAAGAAGGGTGCAGAGAGGTGGGGATCAGTCTCTTCTTTCAGGTAACAAGCAATGGGATGAGAGGAAATGGTCACAAACTGCCCCAGGGGAGATTGAGGTTGGACATCAGGAAGAATTTCTGCACTGAGTTGTCAGGCATTGGAACAGACTGCCCAGGGCAGTGGTGGAGTCACCATCCCTGAAGGGATTGAGAAGGTGAATAGATGATGTGCTGAAGGACATNTGATGTGCTGAATGACATGATCTAGAGGTGGCCTAGGCAGGGTGGGGCTGTGGTTGGACTCAATGATCTTAAAGGTCTCTTCTAACCCAAGTGATTCTATGGCAGGAGTGAAAAGGATGGGGAGGCCACAACACTCTGTGGCCTAAGCAGAGCTCAGCTAGCATGGGATACCTGGCTCTCCTGATCCACTCTGCATTAGAGTGGCACAGATTTATCAACGGCAGTGGAAGTGAGGGGTAGGCCACTTCCACAGACATGTTCTTATAACATTCTCAGAGTAGTAGGGGAAATTACAGAAATCACAGAATGTCAGGAGTTGGAAGGGACCTCAAAAAAATCATCTAGTCCAACCCTCCTGCCTGAGCAGGATCACTTAGATTAAATCACACAGGAATGTGTCCAGATTGGTCTTGAATGTCTCCAGAGAAAGAGACTCCACAACCTCTCTGGGTAGCCTGTCCCAGGACTCTGTCACCCTCACAGGGAAAAAGTTCCTCCTTATATTAAGACAGAACTTTCTATGTTCCATTTTGGAACCATTTCCCCTTGTTCTATCACTAACCAACACCGAAATTTCCTCTATTCCTGACCAATTCTTTCTCTTGAAAGAATAAAACTAAATCTCACAAGATGACCAGTTATTAATAACTTTTATGTCACACAGATACACTTTTATGTTATCACAGAAGGTTGGAAAAGACCTTCAAGATCATCAAGTTCAACCGTACCTGTCCTCTCCTAAACCACATCCCTGAGCACCTCATCTACCCATCTGTTAAATACACCCAGGACTCAACCCCTTCCCTGGGCAGCCTGTTCCACACCCCTACAACTCTTTCAGCAAAGAACTTTTTCCTATGTTGCATATTTGCTAGGAATATTTTGCTTATGAGGCTATTTACCGCTATGTGACTGCTTTTTGACCCTGAATACCCTCAGGAAGCAAATATTCCATTTGAATGTCTGTGTCTTTTTCAACCTGCAGAATAAGCCATTACAAACATTCCCAAAGGCAATGCCCCAAAGTGTGGTTTATTTCCTCTGAGCTGCACTAAGGTTGCCTGAGTCATGGATTTTCTGCCCGCTTAAGTGTGTAGTCTATTACCCATGAGAACAGTGCTGAAGTCCGGTGTTGCAAGTCCAACGGTGTCTGTTTCCTTCTTACATATAGCCAGAGATTTGACTTTGCTCTGGCAGCCCCGTTGTACTAATTGCATGTGGTTGGTTCTAAGTGCTCAGCATTTCTCATCAGTCCAGGCCAAGTCAAACTGTGCTTGCTCTGAGGATGGAGCAGAACAGCATGTCTTGTTCTCCCCTTTGGAGGGGTCAAAATTCAACTTAGCAGAGGCAGAAGAGCTCTGATGGACACTGCTGCCCCAGAGAGGCACAAGGTTCTGAAAGCTAAGCAAGCTCCCTGATACCTGGAATGGGAGGCCATGGTCTAGTTCAGCTCTTTCCATGCTTAGATGTTCACAGTATTCAGCCTATTCTCATTACCCTCCTCATCACCTGCAAAATACATACATACATATATATCACTGCTGATCTGTGGAAAAAAATAATTAAAAAAAAATCAAAATGAAGAACAGCCACACTGCAGCCTATAAGCCCCCTCACCTCACTGCTGGCTTAACCTGGGATTTGAAGGGTCTATCTTACCTGTTCCCCCTTCCACACACAACTCCTCCTCCAACTTTAGGACCAATGTTTGAAGGAACATGTCTGTCCAACCTCAGGCAGCTGTCAACCTGGCTTGCATCCAATGCCAGATTTGGATACTACAGAATAGTTTAACATACTTTAAAGAGAAGAAATTCAGGTATGACCTGGAGACCTAGTGTTATCTCAGGACTCCTGACCAGGACATTCAGTATCACTTTTCCCCTTCTCTAAATATCAAGTAACAGTCAAATTCTCCTTTGTAGACAACTGTGCTGGTACTAACAGTGGTAAGGAACTCTGACAAACATATCAGAGTCCACAAAAACACCATATATTTACCCTGGTCTCCAAATGGGACTATCCTTTCCCAAATTATTGATTTGCTTTATCACTGATTGGGTGTGACATTAAATTTATGCATACATGTGCCTGTACTTATCAGTCTCAAAGTATTTGGACATAGTATGTTGCAAACAGACATGTCACCACCCGATAACTAGAAGTTTGTCTGCACAAAGAAATCAAATTCATTAGACTAAAATAGCTTTCAAAATCGGTTTCATTTGATAACTCTGTAGACATCTCCTGTGTGGAAATTACTAGAAGTGTTTAAAAAATAAGGCTGGCATCACATCATACACTCATAGCAGAGTGTTAGCACAAAGGAATTTGGTTGTTGAGCTGCTACATACTGGCAGATACTATTTTATTAAAGCAGATCTCATCTCAAGAGAGGTTGGGAAAAAGGATCACTGGGTTATTATCATTCTCCACATCTTTTCTGCATTGTTAAGCTGGTTTATGGAATGGCTATGTGGGTACTCTTGCAAAACTAATTCTAATTCACTCCATAATCCTATTTGTTTACTTTGGTTTCAAAGAAAGCAGAGTGGAACACGTCACTGTATGTGTTCTCAATGCTAGGACTCTTCTGCATGTCACCACAGGTATATTTTATCCTACAGCTGGCATCTGCACACTTATTTTGTTCCCCAGTCAGGCATATGAGAATGGCTTCAGAGGGGGAAAAAAAAAAAGGAAATCATCTGTTCTGTTTGGGAATGAGCAGGAAAAACTTTAAGAGTGAGTAAAAATCTGTATTATGGACCGCGAGGTCAAAACAGAAGCCAGACATTGTTTTGTTTGCAGTTAAAGGCCAACGCAATCCCAAACCATGCCAAAACCCAACCCACTTTGGCTGAGAGAGTTTCTCTGCATTTGAAAGCAAGTCAAGAAGAGGGATGCTTAATCACAGCTTCTGCCTCCAAGCACTGCAGCTAGGCTTACAAAGACAAATATAACCTGACCTGAAAATCCAGTACAGTATCTAATTTTTCTCACACTTCTCATCTTAGATCAAGCCCAAGAAAGGGAGGAGAACAGACTTAATGAGGTGGGTAGTCACTGTCTTGCTGCTGCTTGCAGTCACCACTATCTCCATCTTCCTTACATAGCACTGCACAATCTCTTCTCTGCCTGAGCTTCACATCGCTTTCCTACCAGCCTTCTGATCCCAGACTTTTCTTCCTGTTCTCTCTATTCATCACATTCAGCCATGGCAATTCCATTTTCTGCCTGAAAATACCTCATATGCCTCAGGTCTACATTTTATCATCATCACAGCTTCATTAAGTCACAGTCCTTTTTCTCTCCATTCCAGAGAAAACTGTTGAATTAAATAGTGCTTTATAAGCAGTTCTCCAATTCCTCATCTAATCCGTAGCTGCTCTTTAGCCACCAACTCCCTAAGCTTTTCCCCCAAGATATTCCTTCACTCTGCAAGACACCATTTGCAAGCAACAATTACACTGCAGACCTTTCTTCTTCTTTCTATAATGGATAGGCTTCTCCTATCTGTTACCATGGTGCTACTTCTCACTGGTCTGTATCCTACTGTCAATTCCTTGTCCGTTCCCTCCCACTTCAACTTTGGTCTAGGAAACCCAGTCCTACCAGGTCATCCACACCCATTGCTTGATTTGATGCTACAAATCATCTCTGAGAGGAAATCCTACAGCAAGGACACTCTTCCTCATCACAACAGAGTTCTCCCCTTGCCCAGAGGCATCATCTCCCCCAATTCAGCCCTGGCTTGTAACATTGAATTTTTCCACGAGATCTTGCTGAATTCACCCAATTTTAATGATCATTTAACAATGCTCACTTCCCCACAGCTCTCCCTTTCATCCTCTCATGTCACCAGATCAGAAACTTACCACCTCCACAAGTGCTGACCTTGCTTCCAGTCTGGAACACCTACCACCACCAGTACTCGACAACAAACCCAAAAAATGCCAACAATCCCACCCACCACCAAACCAAACAAACATTATCCATCAGCCAGAGCTTTCTCCACATGCAAGAGAGGGAAAAAAACCCAAAACAAACCCAACCACTCAATCCCAGAACAAACTTCTCAGCATCCTCTCAGAATAAGCATCAGTGCTTCACCCAAAGTAACCCACAAAAGAACCACCAGCTAATAGCACACTTCTACAAAGCTCTTCCACAAACAAACAAAAAATATTAAAAAAAAAAAAAATAATCCTACCTTAAACCCTAGCCCTCCCCTGATGGGCAGGAGCCCAATATATCAACTGGATTTCATGCTCCTGGACACACTCCAACCACCTCCATCCATGCTGTTTGGTTAAGCAGAACCACCTGCTACCTCATGCATCACACTGCTGACCCCGTCCCACCTGAGTGCTGGAGGTAGATCACAGCTGCTCCCACCCCCTCCTCTCACCTTGGTCCCAAGCTTGCCATTCTCCCCTCCCAAAGCAGAACTTTGAGGCTCTCCCAGCTACTGACACCCACACCTGATCACTGCCTTTCTGAGACATTCACACATTTTCTTCTTCCTGTCATCTCAGTGCTTTCTTAATACGCTGCTACAGAAAGAAGACCTTTAGAAAAGGTCTGCTGGTGCCACCACCTATCAAACACACCTTCAGCTACTGACCCAGACTGAGCTCCTTGGAGTAGGAATATTCATTTGCTGAGAACCTATTAGCTATAGGTCTAAAAGCAACCTTGAAGGTGCTACCATAATTAATAACAATTTACCCACCTATGGCAGAACACTTCATAGCTTGATTGCTTTATCTAAGGAGATATTTTCTTCCTATTTTGCTTTGAAGTATCTGTTTTATTCAGCTGTCTTGCTGGCCCTCAGGCTGTGTGAGGAAAGGAGAAGATTGCTTGGAAATCTTAAGATGGAGAAGTAGAATGGCAGTATTCCTTGAAGGAAACGGTCTTCATGCTGAAAGTAATTTCATCTGAACAACTGTAGTTCGAATTCCTGGCTTGGTGAACAGAGATTTCAAACCCGTGATCTGTAGGTCTCTCTGGTTTTTTTCCTGAAGCTCAGTGAAGCTAGTCATACATTTGCATTAATGTTGACAGTTTCAGCCCTCCACCATTTCCTCACCACTACATTTTCTTTTTCTTTTGACTTTTTCAATACTAGAGTTGAACTTGTCACTGCAAACTACTCCTTGAAAGTAAATTTAATTTTATAAAAAAATTACAGCAAAAACAAGAAGAGTGGTTTTTTTTCAAAGCAGTGCAAATTTGGAGGGGAGTGAGCCAAAATTATTTAAATTTCTCCTTTTTCCCTCCTCTCACCAACTCAAAAGAATGCTATTAGCACAACTGCAGTCCAGAAGGAACTGCCCCAGCCTGAGGGACACATCATCTTCTCTCGGTTTCCATTATGGAAAAAATAGACATATTTTAACTTTTTTCTGCCAACACTACTGGGCCATTGACAGAGAAGTGCCCCACAGATTCCCAAATGCCATCTGGTGGTCCTCTATCTCCTCATGCCCAACACCTGTCCAAGCACATCTTGGTGGCATGGTGCTCCTGCAAAATACATTCTTGGGCCATGTGCCCAAGAGCTGCACCCACATAATGCTGCACAAGAAGACTGCTTGGAGATATCCCTGCAAATGCTTTGGCCTCATCTCTACGGCCTCTGTGTGCATCAACCAAGACATTCCAGGTGCCCTTCTCATGACCATCCTTCAGACCATTGTGAGATGACGAGGTCAGGTCCACGAAGCCTGACGTGAGTGCAAGTCACATTGTAAACACACCATTCAACAAAAGATACCTAAGGTGCATCCCTGACCTCACATATCACATTAAATGATTGGCCAGTGATAGGACAAGGGGCAATGGGTTCAATCTGGAGCAGAGAAAGTTCCATGTGAATTCAAGGAAAAACTTTTTCACTGTGAGGGTGACTGAGCCCTGGGACAGGCTGCCCAGAGAGGTTGTGGAGTCTCCTTCTCTGGAGACATTCAAGACCAATCTGGCTGTCTGGCTGTGTTCATGTGTGATTTAATCTAGGTGATCCTGCCCAGTCAGAGGGGTTGGACTAGATGATCTTTTGAGGTCCCTTCCAACTCCTGACATTCTGTGATTCTGTGAAATCTGCCCAGCCAGGCTGGGCCAGGCTCCTTTCTCTGGGTCAGCAGCACCATGAGCAAGAGGGGCAGGACACGGCTTCCCACACTCGAGGCAGACTTTGTGACCTTTATGCCTTCTGAGGCTCCAGCAGATCGAGTTTCCCGGGGCCTGGACTCATCTGCGCATTCCCAGCGCCCTGCCAGCAGCTCACCTCTGCCTGACTTGCAACACCGTTTTTTCCACAGCGTTTCGTCAGGCCGCTGTAGCAATTCGGGCCTAGGCCGAACTCTCTTTCCCTGCCAACCCCATTGTGACACTGCATCTCGGGGCAACACGTACCCATCCATAAACTGCAGAACCATCTAAAGTGGCTGTCACCACAGTTTCTTGCGCAGCAGAGACTGCAGAATAATGTGTTGGGGTGGAGATTAATTTGGAGGTAACATTCTTGCGGTCTCCACATGTAAGAAGCGTCAGGTATTTGCGGGGAATACACCCCAACCTTGTGCTCTGTGTGCAAGGAGTGGAGGGAACTATGGCTGTTATAGGAAAAGCTATGTGGGTAAAAGGTTAAAATAATGTCATTGGCTTGGGCTTCCCGAAAGAATGTAAGCAGTTATCTGAGATCAGAGTTAACCATTCACAAATGCTGATGTGCCCTGAGGGGGCAAAATAGGATTGTTCTGCTCCCATTGGTACAGATAATTAGAGGTTATTCGGGAGAGGATCACTGAGGCAAGAGATAACCTAATAAAGAAGGGAGGAGGTTGCAAAGCCAACTCTCGTTTTCACAATAATGGTACAACCTGCACAGGATGCCCACCGAGTGATTCTATATTCAAAAAGAGGAAAAGGTGGGGGGAGGAAAGTAAAAAGAAAGAAAAAAAACCTCTCAGCTCTCCTGAGAATACAGAAAGCATTGTTTTTGTTGAAAAACATGCAGAAACATTCATATTCTTGCATATTAATATTCACATCTGCAAATTTCAACATGCTAACTTGTCCATGCTTCTCACAGTTGGCCCAGGTCCTACATAAATATAATTATACATATCGAATATTTTAGTTGGGCCCATATATTTAAAGGCTAACCAGATCAGACTGGGTTTACACAACCCGGTCAAAGACTGGAGGAGTCCCTGAGCAGCTGTCTGGCTGCTAACACAGCTCTTTGGTCCCACTGAAATCCTCCTAACAGCCTTTAGCCCAAGCTACAAAACACTGTCAACATGTTGCTGAGGAAAACAACGTGCTGTCACACCATTTTATACCATTTTAACTCACCCTTTTGAAATGCATCATAGAACCAGAGAATGTGTTAGGTTGGAAGGAAACTTTAGAGGCCATCTAGTACAACCCCCTTCAGTGAGCAGGGACATCTTCACTAGATCAGGTTGCTCAGAGACTCATCAAGTCTGACCTTGAATATCTCCAGGGATGAATGGGACCTCCACCACCTCTCTGGGCAACCTGTTCCAGTGATCCACCAACCTCAGAATTAAGAACTTTTTCCTAATACCAACCTAAATCTCCCCTTTTCTAGTTTAAAACCATCACTCCTCATCCTATCACAACATGCCCTCAAGAACATACCTACTGCTTGTAAAACTCATGTGTATAATGTTTTTCTTGTGAAAAATCTGTAAGCAATGTTATGATTCCATATGAAACAGCCTTGCACATTTGCAGGAGAGTTTACAGCCAAAGGTGCCCTGAAGCTGTTTAGCCCTGTATCCTGATAGCATTTTAATTTTTTTTTTCTTAAATACATTTTAAATGTGTTTAGAAATACCCATTATTTCTTAAAATTCCTCGTTACATTTTGAGACTTTTCAGTGTTAATTTCAGGTTAAAATGCTCCGGGTTTATCTAAAAATGCAAAGTGCTGTCTGACTCAATCATGGTAATAAGTGTTCAGCTAAAACTCCTGATTGACAATGACAGTGTTTCTTGAGTAAGAGGGGAGGGCTAGAGCACCTAGCTGAAAAGCTACTTTCAAAGCAAGTCACCAAACCCATCTGAGGATCACCACACCTTTCTTGCCAGGAGAGACTATAGTTGCAAGGACAGATCAAAAGTTTCTTTTGATCCATAGTTCTAGGTATCCCACCTCAAGTAATTCCCAAGGTGTTGCATTTACACTGCATCATGGGATGGCATTCCTCTTTTCACACCTGCAAAGGGGAAAAGAACTACATGAAGTACAAGAAAAACAGGCTAAGAAGGTTTAATTGTTGGTGGATCAATATTATTTTACTGTGCTGAAATGTTGAAATAATCCAGGTTTGCTCCTTGTCTTCCTGAATAAAACACTGCCCAACTTAAAAACATTTTCCAGTTCCATCAACGTCTTCCAGGGGCTGCCAAGCTCTCCATGTTACCAAAGTACATCAGTCCAGTCACACCTTCTCCAGCAAAAGCAACTCACTGTGGAAGGGCACACCAATCATTGTGGGGCTGCATAGGTAGAGTTCAGGCACTAAAAGACGTGGATCTCTGTCCAAGTCCTGGCTTTTAGAGAACCCAAGTAAAGAAACCAGGAGAATAATCTTAGAGAAGACTTAACCTATGTTTTACCTCCAAGTCCCAGTAAAAAAAAAAGTAAAGCAATCAGAAATCAGCCTCATTTCTCGTTAACTGGCAGCTCAAAAGTACTTTGTAGGAGCTACCAGTTAACCAAGGCAGAGGAAGCCAACTGTGAAAAGTTATACAAAAGAATGAAAATTGAGACCTGTAAGCAGTATGACTTGAAGAACAAAAGGAAAGGGGAAGCAGCAAGAGGATCCGTGACCGGTGGGAGGCGAAGAGCTACCTTTGAGAAGCTCAGTGAACCTCTGACAAGAGACACAATTCAGATCTAGGACAAGAAGACATTTAGCAAGATGCTAGATTCAGAATTAACTTGTGAAGAAGTAAAGAAAATTTGCAGGTGAAAGAGAGGGACCCCCATCACACAGACACAGCAATTTTACAGCGTACAGCAATACTCTGATACTGCGAGCATGGAGGAGAATGTAAAGTAGCAGATAAAAGCAGATATGAATCAGAGAGACATGAAGGAAAGCAGTGCCAAAGTCCACAAGAAATCAGAGAACTCTCTGGAAAGACGGCCACTGCCAAATGTTTTTCTATACTTCATGTGTCAGCATTGTTGTGCTCTCAGCATGTCAAGCCATGGCCGAGAGCGTATCGCTCTCCTCCTGCTCCCTTGAAAAATGTTCACTTTTTAAATCCCCAAATTTGTGATTTAGACTACGGCTTTATATAACATACAGAATGAAAGACCAGTGAAGGGCAAAGTCTGGAGCTGAGCTGGCATGTCAATCCAAGTCAAATACACACTGGTCTCTCGTGGACGGTGAACTGCCGCTGTCAGATGAACTACTCTGGACCAAACGCTGAAGAAAGTCATCATATCTCCAAGCATGGGGTGGCCTGGCCAGAATTTTCTCAGGCATTATTATGGATCTAAAGAAGAACTCTCAGAATTAAAATGCATTTCATCTGAAGGCACCAGGACGCTGGCTCTTGGCACGATGTGTTAGGAAAAAAATGACTGGCAACCCTGCAGCATTTGAAAAACCTCATGGAAATGCCTCTGCTGGGGAGCAACTCTGATGCAGCTGTAGAAGCAAAGGAAGAAGACAAAAGAAGCACTCAGGAAAAACTGGCACTGGTGCTCTGGTGTTGGAAGGATGGTAGTCAGGGTCTCCTCTGCGCCTGGTGAGAGTAACCACCAGGATGCGTTAGAAAAGTCTCAACTCTGGATCCTGGTTTGAGGGATGTAAGTTATGCCAAGCACTGCACAGGGCATCCTTGTGATTGACTGAAGGGTCAGGACTCTGCTTTTGCAGTGGGACACCTGGGGTAAGGCTCAAAACTCCTTCTCAAACACAGCCCACAAATACCACAAAAAGTCAGATAGAGAAAACATGATTTTCTACCGAAAAGATGGCAAAAATCTGGGCAAACAGTGGGAAAAGATTAAACCCCACAGTTTATTCTAAACATGCAACAAGTCTCTATCTGTTGGAAGAGCTTTCCTCATCCTGTGGAAGATACCCTGGATTGTTTACCAATCTTCACAGCATGACTAGAGGTCAGATTGTATCACCTTTCATGCATGCTCTTCACAGGAAAAGAAAAAAAACCCACCCTCAGTAACAGCTTATTTAGCTGTTTGGCCATTTGCTTATCAAGTTAAGCACTTCACTGAGAAACCTCTCAAAGGATTTAAGAGTACAAATTCCATTGGAAAAGAAACAGTCTTAGTCCCAGTCCTACTAAGGAAAATACTTAAATACAAGTACCTGAGCTCAGCTGGCTTTAAATTTCTACAAAATCTGAAGTTTTCTGACAATAAGCCTCACAATCTGCCTTCAGCAAGCTTATTACAAAATGCACTCCTATGTGTCTGGAGACTAAAATTTACATGGCTAAATAAAGGCCCAGAGGCTCCCAAAATAGTACTGGAAAATTAAGTTCTCAGAAAAAGAGGGAGAACTGTCTGACCTGAAAAAAATTATGACTCTTGCTATCACAGCCCCTGCTGCTAATGCTCGGTGATTAGGGTGAAATTCAATAAGGATTACAAATGAATAATTGCTTATGAAGCAATTTACTTCTGCCTTTGACCAGGCTTGGACAATTCCTTACAGTACTCCCTCGAGCTTTCTGTCCAGGGTGTTTAAAGATGACTCTGTTAATGCAGTTTCTTTGAAAGATTATGTCTCAGTATAATAGATTTAATCAAGAATAGCAGTCTGGTTTTCTTCATAAATTTTCTCTTAACATCTTCCTCCTTCTCCCTTTACCTGTTTTGCCTGAGGCCTCACTTTATCTCCCTCTCCAACTGCCTGATAACAGCTGCAAATAAAAAAGTGCTTTGAATGAAAGAGAAGGTATGTACCATGGTTTGGTAAACAAGACAACTTCCAGTGAAGAATGTCTGTATAAAAGTCATGAACAAAACCTACTTCTTTTCCTGAACTGCCATGGCTTTTGAAAAAAAAAACCAAAAACACCAAAGAAACCCAACCAACCCCAAAACCCAAAAAAGAAGTTGAATATGTCAATAACACTTCCACAAGACCACGAGCTGGTCTTTCACATCGCTGTCCTGAGTGGTAGCATGTTAAAAGCTTCCAGGTAGGTCTGAAATGTGCCGTACAGTGTGGTACTGATGTAACCAAAATAATGATAAAATTGTTATGTATCTTAGTTTTAAGCACTGAGGTGATGGGATAGAATCAGTTAACCACAAATGCAACTATGAATGCTGCTATGTCTTACCCAACTGAACACTAGGTTTATGAACAATGAATATGTTCATACCATCATGTCTATGGTCTGTAGTTTTAAGGCATTTATTAATGTAACTGAAACCATAAACAATGTGCACCTGTCAAAAGAACAAGACAGAAGGTAGTTTCATGTAATGGACAGAGAAAAGTTGGTCAGGACTGCCAAGACTGAGAGCCCAGTAGGTGAAAGGTGATTCCGGGAGATCACAACCACCAACTCATTGACCACCTACCCAAATGATACCACCTACTCAAAAGGGAACAATGAAAGTGCACAACTGAGTCTGTGCAGTAATTTACATAGGAAGCAAGAGAATTTGTACCAATCACTAGAGAGAATGTTATTGATTATGTATGAATGTAATGAATATGTATATATTGAATTTATATAAACTGACACAGGTGCTAGGTGTGCACAATAGGTGGAGTGATCCCCTGTGCATCTGTCACTATGAATAAAGAATGCCTGCCTTTTAACACTACACTGGTGTTATAAGGTTCATTCTGCCCGATTTTGGTGACACTGAGATGCCTGAGCTGGCTCACACATGAGGTGGTACCTCCACCTGGCACTGTGGAGTGTACAGGTACATCCCAGCTGTTCTAGCTGTGGGCTCCCCACACTGTGCCCTGCTGCATGGCATGTGTTCCCCAGCTTTCAGATCCCATGTGTTCCCCAGCTTTCAGATCCTGTACAGATCTTTTACCTTCTGACACCCCCCTGGGTGCTTGTGCTTGAGCATCAGCATTAGAAGGTATTTTTGCAGCTCAAGCTGTCTTTTATGTACTCAGCAGCTGTGAACAAAGAAGAAATCTCTCTGCATTACCAAACAGATCCCCAGGACCCATTTTAGAGTTTTTGTAACATTGAGGTCAAAGGCCAGAGCAGGTCGCCAACTGACCAGAAATGTTTGGTCAAATCAATCACTTATGTAAATTCACTAAGTTCAGAAGCTCAGAGAAGAGGTGAGTTTAACCTGTTAATTCCATGCATACCTGAAAAAAACACAGGCTTGTCAGCTGCCTTAAAAATAAAAAGTATTTTTTTCTGAAAATGTGTATTCAGTGCAAAAAAAATCAGCATTAACTGAGAAAATTTGTACTAGCACTCAGTGTGTTAACTCTGTGTTTAGAAAACCATGAAGCTGAACATGCAAGTGTAGTGAAAAACATCCAATAGGCTGAACCTGCCAATGAGTGAGAACAGAGGCTTCCAGTTCACATGGTTTAATGCCCTCTGGTGCTGATGACTCCAACATGGACTGTTCTGGAGCTAAATGGCACAATGGTTGGGAAATAAAATCAGTTTTCCTCTGAAAGACAACATGCAGGATGGAGAGTGACAGGAGTCATGGCCCCTTTCCTCCTACTCCTCAATGCCTGCACCACACAGCACCTCCACCTCCAGGGCATCAGCTGCCACAGTGCTCCTCTGTCAAGAGGGGCACCCAGGCAATATCCCCACATAGAGAAAGTCTAAAATAACATCATAACAACTCCCACACATCATAACAGTGAATGCCACAACTAGGGTGATTCATAAGACCATCTCAGCAACAGACTCAGAACGGTTGGAAAAGCACCCAAAGACAGGCAAGAGGCAGTGACACCCACTCACCCAGAAAGAACAATAAAGACCATGAGAACCAGCAACCCTGCCTGAAAGGACAACTCCAGGGTCACAATGCCAATCAAATTCATAGAAACACAAATCTCCTGAGTTTGAAGGGACCCATCAGGACCATTGAGTCCAACTCCCAATAGCCCAAAATTGCAAAATAGCCCAAATTGGGCATGAAATCTGAAGGTGCATGTGAAGTAATGTTGACATGTTTTTTTCTTTTTGAAATAATTTTATAGTGGGCATCAGTTGATTTTTCATGTAACACTTCAAACAGGCTAAAAGCTAAAAGAATTCATGAAACTGCAAGTGAAAGTATGGAACTCCAGAGCTTTTTAATTTTTTTTTCCATTCTGGTAACTCCTATCTGTAATAAAAGTGTCTTTATTTAAAAAGTCATGTTAGCCAGATGACATTTCTCTGCAGGATGGGAAGGAGACCATCAGGAAATAGGCTGATGAACCAATAGATTGATGAATATTAAGGGAATATGAAGCAGGATTAAACACCTAGGATATTAATTTTATATTACCACCAAGGAAAAAATCTGTGCTGTCTTTTTGACCATTGTGACAGAAGTGGGGGATGGGGGAAGTGAGTCACAGTATCACAGAATTGTAGAGATTGGAAGGGACCTCCAGAGATCATCAAGTCCAACCCCCCTCTGCCAAAGCAGGTTCCCTAGAGCAGGTCACACAGGTCTGTGTCCAGACAGGTCTTGAATATCTCCAGAGAAGGAGACTCCACAACCCCCCTGGGCAGCCTGTTCCAGTGATCCATCACCCTCACCATGAAGAAGTTCTTCACATCAGCACGGAACCTCCTGTGGTCCAACTTGTGACCATTGTCCCTTGTCNCCTGTCTGTTGTACCAGGGAGCCCAGAACTGGACACAGGACTCCAGGTGAGGCCTGACCAGGGCAGAGTAGAGGGGGAGGATCACCTCCTTCCACCTGCTGGCTACGCTCCTCTTAATGCACCCCAGGATCCCATTGGCCTTCTTGGCCACCTAGGGCACACTGCTGGCTCATGGCCAACCTGTCATCCACCAGAGCCCTCAGGAGCTCCTCTCCGGCAGGTCATCCCCCAGCCTGTCCTGATACCTGTGGTTGTTCCTTCCCAGACCCTAAACTTGCTGTTATTGAACCTCACCTGGTTCCTCAGTGCCCAGCTCTCCAGCCTGTCCAGGTCTCACTCAATGGCAGTGCAGCATTCCTGCATGTCCACCACTCCTCCCAGCTCTGGATCATCGGGTACTTGATGAGTCCAGGATATACGTGAGAGTCCGGATGAACACAACTGTGCACAAACTGGAGTGGGGTTGTTTTTATTGCACAGCCATTTTCACCCACTGTTATGTAAGTCCCTGTCTTTTGAGTCCTGTTCCCTGGATCCTCCCCAGCCTTGGCCTATGGCTACTTCCCTTTTCATAAGATAAACAGAAATTCCAGCTTTTCATTGCACTGGATGTGTAGCCTAAATACACTGACCAAATCATCCTGCTAATGATGTCGGCACCGGAGTCTTTAGGTGCATTTTGATCACAGCATTATCTCAAAACAAATTCTTCTCAAACAGACACAGGTTAATATATGGTCCATAAAAACAACCTACAAAGGTGCATGCTGAATTAATGCCTTGTTTCTACAATGCCATCTTTGGGTAGGCTTCATCCCTGACTGTCAAGAAAAAGTATATTTGCTTTTGCTTGACAGTCAGGGATGAAGCCTGACTAACACAGAGACCTAACACAGGACCTAACACAGAGAGGGGAGGTTGTGACTTTCAACCTCATCAAAACACTGGTGAGAGGAAATAACAATAGGCAGAAGACTCTTGTGTGCACCCCAGCCACGGGAAAAGGATGGAGAAGTTGAGAAGGATTCCAAAGCACAAAAGAGATGACAGAAAGGGAATGGAAAATGGCAGAAAGATTCTGAACACCTCCAGGGCTGGGGCATCCACCACCTCTCTGGGCAGCCTGTTCTGTTATGCAGCCCCATGCATGGCAGGAGCAAAACTTTCATTGTTTAAATACCACCTACTCTCTCAGCTTTAATTTTTATCTCCCATCACCTTCTCCCTTGTCATTCATCATCATCAATCAGCAAATCATTAAGGTTGGAAAGGACGTCCAAGATCATCTGCTGTTCAACTGGCTTTGCGGAGGAGTGAGCTGCTGGCGGCTCCCATTGACCTCCCCACTGGAGCAGGAGCTTGTGCAACCCAGCCCAGCCCAGCCACAAAAGTCAGATCTGCTGGGACAGGACTCCTTCCTCGCCTGATTTCTTCATATGAGTTTGACAGCTGTCAAACTAGGCAGAAGGGACAATTCAGGTGCAAGGATTACATTTAAGTTTCTGTCTGAATGTAAGGAAGAACTGTTTCACTGTGAGAGTGAGAGAGCACTGGGAGAGGCTGCCCAAAGAGGTTGTGGAGTCTCCTTCTCTGGAGACATTCAAGACCAATCTGGATGCATTCCTGTGTGATTTAATCTAGGTGATCCTGCTCTGGCAGAGGGGTTGGACTGGATGATCTTTTGAGGTCCGTTCCAACTCCTGACATTCCGTGATTCTATGATTGAGTTATACGATTTTTTTACCTTCCCAGGCAACCAGGAGCAGAGGGAAGACCATCTCAAGAGAGCCTGAAAAAAATGCGGGTCTCTGCAGACCATGGTCTCCAAAGGGAGGAAAGAGGCCAGCCCTAACACTGGAGAAAGCTGCTAAGATGGTCTTCCCCAAGATGAACTCTTTCTCTCCTTCCACTGTAGGTGGCAGTGAAGGATGCTGGTCCTGTACTTGTGACTTGTATGCCAAACATCAGCAAGGACAGCACACAGAAAGGACAGCATGGGATGTGCTCAGGCAGTGGTAGAGCCTGTTGATTCATCTATTAGGTTCCCAAGGGTTTAGGACAATTCTTCTATGGAATTTCTGTCTTCTATGGAATTTCTGGTTGCTCTCCGAGCTGCTTTGCAGCTGTTTGACCAGTGTGACCAGGTTTTTCACATTACAAATGCTGTACAAAAGATGTTGAAGAGCTTCCTCCCTGCCTAGTATTCAGGTGGCATAGCTGTGGGCTGATTTTAACGGAAATTTGTTTTTTCCAGATTCCTGGCTTTTGGTGGAGTCAGTTTAACTCTGATAAGAGTTGGAAAAACTCTTATCAGGTTCCTCCTGTGCAATCTCTGCAGCAGCAAGGGAAGGATGCAGTTGGGAGACCAGAGTGGAGGGGAAAACCACCCTGACTCAGGTTTAGCCAGATCAGAGTTACCCTAAAATTGCTGCTTTACCCCATTACCTAGAAAAAATCTTTTCCATGGGCACAGCATATAGTGAAATTCCTCACCTTTTTGAGTAGCCCAACTGCCAGGTTGAGACCTTCCTACCCCTGCAGTTGTCAGGCATAAATGAGGTCATCTTCAAGGATATCTGGGATACACTGAAAATCATCTAAACTGAGAGAACTCAGCTTTCTGAAGCACTGTATCGCAGCAGGCAAACATCATCTTTCCATGGAGATGATTACAGAGCATTGCTTCTCATAGCCAATAATTTTGCTGACATCTTAGGAAAATTACTGGAAAAATTGGCATCTCCAGTGCCAAGCTATTTTTAGGACCATTCAAGATAATTTCAAGACAAGTGATGTTGAATTTGGAACAATCCTCCAAACACAGGGTATCTGTCAGCATAGCTTACACAGAAATGAATCAGGATGTGAAACATGCTCTCTCCTAGCTTACCATCTTTTCTACTCCTATTTTTTTCTGCTCTTCCCTCAGCTGAATAGTGAATCACTATCCTCTGACAATCTCATGTTCATGAAAAATCATTTACTTTCTACTTGCTCTAAACCATTTTCCAGTAAGACATAAATCTGTGCTTTGCAAATTATCCTCAGGCCTTTGTAAGGTTCGGTTTTATGGAGTTGACTCAGAGACATTTTTTTTTACAACAGGCAATTTTTCTCTGTAGGAAGCAGCCTGATCAGTAGAGAAAGCAACCATTTTATTACCCCAACATATCTCCAAAAATATCAGTAGATTACACAAGAGGCTCCCTGCTGATGATGATTTCCTCCTACATCATACAGCAGATGCCAAGAACTTTTGTAACCTTTGCCCTTCATAATTCTGAAGGAAAAGTGATGAAAGACAAAGATGTGGTACCTAAAGATGATGGCAATCACTGCTCATCAGCCTAGAAGCAAGAGCACAAAAGGCATGACAGAGCAAGCTGCACTGTTTGTATGTCCCATGTCCCCAGATCAAAACCTGCAGTGGTCTGTGTAACCCTGGAGAGAATTAGAGCATTAGTTTCACTTGGTTGTGTTTCTGTAAGCAAACTGAAGCTGTTAACCACTCAATTAGCCTTCCAGGATAAAAGTAAAGGTGACTCACTTTCCCTGTGTGCTTATGACACAAGCCCTGTTTCTTTGAGCAGCTCATAACTGCAGCCATTCTACCTGCAGAACTACTCAGCTCTCCCAACCTGTGGTTGTTGACATTCACTGATGAGTAATGCAGCAAGGTGCTGGACTTAGAATCACAGAATGCCTTAGGTTGGAAGGGACCTTCAAAGACCATCTAGTCCAACCCCCTGCAGTGAGCAGGGACATCTTCACTAGATCAGGTTGCTCAGACTCACATCAAGCCTGACCTTGAATATCTCCAGGGATGGGGCCTCCACCACCTCTCTGGGCAAATTGTGCTAGTGTCTCACTATCCTCATAGTGAAGAACTTCTTCCTAATATCTAATCTAAACCTCCTCTGCTCTAGTTTAAAACCATCATCCCTTGTCCTATCAAACTCTCCCTTACAAACAGCCCCTCTCCAGCTTTCCTGTAGGCACTTTCATGTACTGGAAGGCCACTATAGGGTCTCCCTTCAGCCTTCTCTTCTCCAGGCTGAGCAGCCCTAACTCCCTCAGCAAGTCTTTGTAGGAGAGGTGCTCCAGTGCTCTGAGCATCTTTGTGGACTCCTCTGGACATGCTCCAACAGGTCCATGTCCTTCTTGTGCTGAGGGCTCCAGAGTTGGACCCAGTATTCCAGGTGGGATCTCACCAGAGCAGAGTAGAGGGGCAGAATCACCTCTCTCAAACTGCTTACGTTAACAAGGTACTTATTCTTAATTGACAAGATAATAAAGCAAAGCACAGCCATACCCCAGCCTGCTTGAAAGAAGATCCCAGACAGACTGACAGGCAAACAACCCAACACACCCTCACGGCTGCCCTCTAACGCCAATACCAGAACTCTGCTCGCATTATGTAAAAACTGACTATGAGTTCTCATCAGGAGCATAAACATTTTGAATTGTTACCTTGAGGGAAAAAAACCCCACACATCCCACTTCTTACCTGTCAGGCAATGACTCACTTTAGCATGGAGAAATAAAAAATGAAAAGAGAGATCTCTAACGCTAGTGATGAATTTCCAGCTAAATTATTATTTTGAATGAAATACTCCATTTCTCAATTATTTATGCACTGTAATGTTTCCCAATCGTTATCATTTGTACTGTTTTGAAAGGAGGGTGATTTGCTTCTTATTGAAAGACACAGTTTGGAATGCAGCAAAGTTTTTATTTAAGTAATAAATCTATCATTAATCTCATTTAAAGTAGTTTGTTTTGTCGATAATTGGGAAAGAGCTAACTTAGATGATAACGAGGATGCCTAACATGGAGTGTGTGGATTGTATCACCAGTATTTTTAGAGATGTACCAGCTGGTGTCCATGCTAAGGACAGTCCATACTGTCACCTGGTGTAACACGTGACTTCTCGTCCCTCAGCCACTGCCTTGTAATACAGAATTTCATTAATCTGATCACACACAAAGTTAATTTTAGCAACTGGATTTAAAAAAAAATAATAATTGGGGGTGGTGGTTGGGGTGGGGAGTTAGAAACCATAGATCATGGCGAAGATCACTAGATGGCAGTAGCCAACCCCTAATCTCCTCAGAGCTGCCCACAAAACATTGACTCACAGAATCACAGAACGGTTCAGGCTGGAAGGGACCCTAAAGATCATCAAGCGCAAAACACCTGCCGTGGGCAGGGACACCTCTCACTAGACCAGGCTCCTTTTAGGCCCCCTTAGGTACTGGAAGGCTGCTGTAAGATCTCCCAGAGCCTTCTCTTCTCCAGGCTGAACAACCCCAACTCTCCCAGCCTGTGTTCATAGGAGAGATGCTCCAGCCCTCTGAGCATCTCTTTCAAAGCTATGAAGGCTTCCACAGGAGCAGAACAGAGTCCTCAGTGAAGATGCTCATGTGTTGGAAGGTTGAGAAGAAANGGTCCCATTACTCTGTGCCCTTCTAAAATGTCCCTCCCCAGCTTCCTTTTAGGCCCCCTTAGGTACTGGAAGGCTGCTGTAAGATCTCCCAGAGCCTTCTCTTCTCCAGGCTGAACAACCCCAACTCTCCCAGCCTGTGTTCATAGGAGAGATGCTCCAGCCCTCTGAGCATCTCTTTCAAAGCTATGAAGGCTTCCACAGGAGCAGAACAGAGTCCTCAGTGAAGATGCTCATGTGTTGGAAGGTTGAGAAGAAACCTTTCTGTTTGCTATGAGTTTTAACATACCTCAGCATTAATCTACTTTATAAAAGTTCCCTGGTGACAAGTAATACAGGCAACCCCACTGCCTTCGCTAAAGGTGCTTTTAGATGGGCTGTGGAAGACGGGGTGTTCCTACCTTCCAAATTCCAGGAACAAGCTATGGGACTGATGCACCACTCCTTCCTATCTTGTCAGCCACATGTACTGTGGGGCACAGGGATGCCACTCTAACCTGCATTTGTACTGATCTTCATGTGTTTATACAGCCCAAAAGTGCAGAATTGGTACTTTTCATATCAAGGCTAGATATAAAATAATTGCTTCAGCAAAACAATGCCAGAGCAGTCAAACAGAGTACAAGTGAACAACACTTGGCACTGACAGACTCCTCCCAGTTACTTTCTGGCACTGGCATTTTCCAACCTCATTCCAAAACACAATGTATTAGAAAAAACAATGTCCAAAGCTCCACAACAGGCTCCATACCCAGCCATGCTCCCATCTGTGCCATCACAGTGGTAGGCTGTGAATGTGAAGGAAGAATGGATCCTGAGACCACAGATCAGGTGGCTACACCCTCTTATGACATGTAGAATAAACTTCCATCAGATGCTCTGTGTGGACAGACACAGAAATAAAGCTAGAGGTGACATGGGAACTTTGTCCTGTCCTGGGATAGTTAGTTTAAAAAATGAGCTGGATGGCATGAACAGTGGTGGCACTGTATCTAGCACAGACACCCTTTCTAGTGTTCCTGAAAACACCTTCTATTCATTTAGCAGCTCTAACAGGATTTGGTGAAGTTTACGGGACTGATGCACCCGACACTGCTTCAGGATTCATGGATGTAAAAAAAGAACACCAAACTCTTCTATTTTAACAGTTACAAGGATTGCTTGAAAACTGGAGCCACAAAGTCTGGAGAAGGAATAGAAAATCACAGTTGTAACCCATCTTCGGAGGAATTATTATTGTGGTGGTTGTTGTTGTTATTATTATTATTATTATTATTATTATTATTATTGACATATTTAAGCTCCTGACTTTTCACTTAGCAGCTTGGGGGCTCAACTCCTAGCTTATGAATGCTGGGGTTTCAATATACCCTTAACGTTACCTGTTAAGTGGGATTTGGCAGTGAAGTATTTGGTCACCATCTGATATCCTTACATCAGATCTACCCAGTTTTGGCAAAAGAATGTTCCTACAAGTTTGAACCAGAGCTCTTTTACCTTCTGTCTGACATTAGATAGTGATGCACCAGGGAAGAATCAAAGAACAGGGTGAGCACAGCATGATGCTTGCCCCAAATACTTTTACTTTACTTTTTAGAGGTGGTCTTTGTATTTAATAGCCATGGTTTGCCCAAGTAGAAAATACACCTCTCCTTGCCATCACCAAAGGGGTGCATATGCAAGAAGTGATTATTTTAAAGCCAGGACATGCAATCTAATTTCACATTTGTTTTTGAGAAATTTTATCTCATCCTAACCTCTACAATTGCCTTTGGTCCATGATTTCACAAACAGGAGAGAGCTCTTGCCATTGTTCAAAGACAAACAACTTTGCTCGAAGAAAGACAACCTAAACTTCCCAGAAGCAGGATGCTTTTCATTGCTCAGCCAGAAAGGCTGGTCTTTCACAGCATGAAAACTCAGGTAGCACTGGAAAGCCTTCAATTCCTTTAGCATTAGCATATGTTTTCCCAGCAGAGAACAGAACAGTGCATGTCACAGACCTCCCCCTGGGGTTGTATCCATCTCTGCTCTCTTTAACTAAACAAGGCAAGACACTAGGTTACCCAAGACAACTAGGATTTGGAGCTAACAGTCAGAGAAATGAGTGACTGTTCTGCCTTTAGCAACAAGAACCACCCCTAATCCAAGAGAGTTGACAGGAAGGCCACCCGCCCACTCTGCTGAAGCTGCTAAAGGCAACTCTATGGGGCTGCAATCCTTGTTTAGAAGATGCAGCAGACTCTGCAGGAACCCCGTGGCATCAGTCCTTTCCTCTTTTTTAATTTCACGGTGTAAACATGAGATCAGTCACCTCCATGAAGTCTCTGAGATGTTACATTTGTTGCACTTGCCATAAGCTGATGCTGGATAAATCTCTCAAAAGCCAATGTAACATGCAAGACCACCAGTATCACCTCACTGTTTCTGCAGAGGAAGGGAAATGGAGGGACAGTTCCCATCACCTAGCTTTTATCTCTCTGTTTGTACCATGACTGCTACAAGCCCAACATTTAAGATTAAAATTTGGGCACAGCTTGTTCGTAACACCCTCACCACATCCTAAATCTCCCAGAGTTAACAACACGGGCACATTTCAGAAATAAATCTCTGGAAGTCAATGTAACAGAGTGGTGTTTGGTCCACTCTGTCTCTGGGAAGTGGGAGCAAAGCTGGACCACCCCAAAGATTATTGCTTTGCTGAAAAGAAGTCCTTTAATTTCCTAGTCCCTGCATTAAGCTCTGTACTGAGGGCTCGTAATAACAGCATGCTTGAACTATGGCATTACTAAATTAGCAGGCTTTGCAGAGTCCATAAATCTCTCACCAGGGTCCCCTTTCCCACTTCAGCTAGAAAGAAAGTCACGGCTAGGAGTTACAAAGGACTCTAGAGGGAATTAGGCACTGAAGTCCTATTGAATTAGCATTGTTTACAAAGCAGTCATAAGGATAATGGATGTTAACGAGCCTCTAATGAGTCCAGTTACAAAGCAACACGTGGTGAAGTACAATACTCCAAAAGGCTGTGCTCCCCCCCATTTATTCTGCTTGACACAGGTGTAGAAGCCCTGAATCCAAATGAATCACATCGCTTCCAAGAGCATCAGAGCACTGAACCGGCTCTGCAACTTTTGTTACTTTCATTATTTTTTATTATCGTTTTAATTTAATGAAATACATTTGTTTCATGCCAAACCAAACTGGGATTCAATTACATTAAGGGCTAAATGTCCACACAGGCAGTTGACAGACACACAGGCTGGCTGAGGTTGGCAAGGCACTTCTGAAGGTTATAGGGTCCAACATCCCAGCTCAAGCATGGCTATGTCCAGACAGCTTTTGAATATCTCCAAGGATAGAGACCCCACCACCTCTCTGGGCAACTTGTTCCAGTGATTGACCACCCTCACAGCAGAAAACGTTTTTTTACTTGCTTAAACAGAAGCTCTTGTGTTTCAGCTTGTGCCCATTGCCTCTGGTCCCTCTTCCTTACAACTTTCCTTCAGGTATTTGTACACATTGATAAGCTTCCCCCAGAGCCTTCTCTTCTCCAAGCTGAGCAGTCCCAGCTCTCCCAGCCTTTCCTGGAGATAGTCCTTTACTGGACTATCTCCAGTATGTCCATCTCTGTCTTGTACCAGGGAGCCCAGAGCTGGACCCAGTGCTCCATGTGTGGACTCCCCAGTGTGGAGTAGAAGGGAAGGTCCCCCTCCCTCAACCTGCTGGCAACACTCCTAATGCAGGCCAGGATCCCATTGGCTTTCTTTGCCACCAGGACACATTGTTAGCTCATGTTCAACTTGGTGTCCATCAGGACTCCCAGGCACTTTTCTCCAAAGCTGCTTTCCAGCCAGTCATCCCCCAGCATGTACTGGTGCACGGACCCCACACTTGCCTTTGCCAAACTTCATGAAGCTCCTGACAGCCCATTTCTCCAGCCTGATGAGATCACTCTGGGGTGACAGGACAACCCTCTGGTGTATCAGCTGCTCTTCACAGTTTTGTACCATCTTTTTCTTTGTATCATATCTGAGGATATGATCTGCCCCATCATCTGGACCATTAATGAAGACATTAAACAAAACTGGACCCAGTATTGACCCCTGGGATACACCAGTAGTTACTGGATGCTAGACTTTGTGCCACTAAGTCATCCAGTTTTCAACCCACTTCACTGCTCAGCCAGCCCA
>VXBZ01010127.1:0-84183 GCA_013399135.1 Heliornis fulica
CAGGAATATTCCCTGGAAAAGGAGACTGCATCTCTTACTGGCAGAATAATTATCTTTTGTGGAGAAAGAAGAGACTAAAAACAAACCCTGAGGGTGTGAAAAACAAAGAGGATCCTGGGCTTTTTAGGAGGAAGAGGGTAAATTGTGAGGCAGGCTGATGTTACATATTCAGCCTACATGTGACCTTCCCTGGTACTGTCTGTTACAGCGATCACATTTTAGAAGCATCCCAACTAAGTTGTCTTCTTGGTCCCAGAGAGCCCATATGAGAAGAGAATATGTTAGAGAGCAGCACTCTAGGTGAGGCATGTAGAAACAACTTGGGTGAGTTAAAGAAGCTTCAGCCCTGGTTTGAGATCTCAGCACCTGGACTCCAGAGACTGTTTTCTAGCAAGAAGTTCTAGAGAAGACAATCTGTGTCTGAGTAACAAGGTCAGTGAAAAAGCCTGCTACACTGGCCAGCTGGTAGAGCACATTGAGGCTAGACACACAGGGAGCAGGGCCCTCTTAAGAAAAGCAGTATGCTTCTGCAAAAGACCACTTCCAGCTGCAACACATTGGTGGTCTGGGGCTGGAGGACGGGTCTGATTGCATCAGGAACATATATGCCATGAGAGCCTGGCCATTAAACACAGCAGAGGAGAGTGCCCAATCATGGAGATGCAGAAGATGGCAGAAGTCAGCTGAGGGTGTGAGACCATCTCAGCATTCAGGTACAAGTTGAAGGAGGAGGTTGGTGTAGCTTCAGGACAGATTTTACTCTCTTGCTTAGTACGTCGGTTCTTTGAAGCAGAGACCTGCAGTTTCCCAATGCTCAGAGCCTGCGCATGGGGTGGGGAGTCCAGGAAGAAAATAATAGGAGTCATAATTCAGTACCCTGAAGCTGAGGAGCTGTGAAAGACATGATCTGTTTTCTTGTGACCTTCACCTCTCGCTGTGACTCTGGGACACATTATTGTGTTTTATTTTTCCTGGTGGCCAAGTCAAACAAATAGCTCTGGAACTGGTAAGAACTCTTCCTCCCTAGTTTTTCACATTAAGCATGAAACTTGTCTATCTTACTCGGAATTTCTGAACATAAACAAACAGACACTTAGAGTAACTCACTTTGATAAATGGGCAGTGTAGGCCGGGGCCTGTTGGATATGCAGTAGACTCCAAGATGAAGCAGAGCTGGGGAAGTAGGCAGGAATGGCTCTGCTTTTCTTGGCTTCTCAAATGGTTTTCAAGCTGAAATCAAATACCGAAAGCATGAGGAAAGCTGGCTTCTTAAGTCATGATTTTGCACTGAACCTCACTGTAAGGATATCTCTTATAAAGCTACTTTTGATGTGGAAATTTGGATCCAAACCACACTGAAGGCCATTATAAATAACCACTTCATCACAGGACGCACAGAAGTTGGCTTCCTTGAACACTCCTAGAAAGCGAGCATAGCCTTATTGAGCCATAACCTCAGCTAGCGTAAATCAGAGAAGCTCCATTGACTTCATTAGTTTATACTGATTTACACCAGCTGTGACTGTGGCCCCATGATACTGCAAGATATGTCAGCTTTTAAATTCTGTCACCGAGTGTTGAACAAAACTGTTCTTAAAACAAGACTGGCAATCCCAAATTTAGATGGTAATGAGGCACAGCACTGTAATTGTTTCATGATGCTTATATGCTCCATTTTGTTTTCATTTTTGCCTTCTGTTTTTCCTGTCTCCTGCCAAACAGAGGGAGAGTAGCACATATGTTACATTCATAACAAAGATGTTTTGCTGCTTTGAGAACATGTCCTCCAGCTGCAAAATGTCTTTGTGTTGTAGTTCAGCTTCTTCCTTTGCATAGGTACATCGGTCATGCCCCAATCTAAGAATGTCTCTGAGGGCCAGACCCATGGTTCTCCGGGTCCTGGAGCACTTGAAGGGACACCCTGAGGCTATCTCAGCTGATCTTCAAAGATCTGATTTCCCCATAGGGATTTCCATCTCCTAAGTCATCATTTCAGATGGACAGGTTGAATGGTGCCCAGAAGTACCCTGATAGGAATGCCCTGAGACAATCAATATATCTCCTTTGTCACAGTCCTGCGGTGTGCTCATGTAGCTAACTGTATTGAGTAACCAATTGTGCTGGCAGCACCTTTGTGCTGTGGAAGGCTGGTGAATACATACAGATGCTTTGTTGAGGAAATGGAAGGCACTCACATAACTCAATAGACAGTGATATTATTATTTTATGACAACAGCAGCTGTAAGTACTAGTCAAGGTCAAGACAGCGTTGTGCACTGCAAAGATGCTTTCCCGCAAGCAGCAGTCTCTACCCAGCAGAGTCTGAAGTGTAAACTGACAGGCACAGGAAGCAAGTCTCTCTCTCTAAAGTGGGGATGGAAACAAATGGATTTCCCCAGTTAAGTGGAATTTCCATTCCATTCCCATTATAAATCATGCTGTTTTCCCTGAGGCAGAGAACTCTTCTGAGGAGGACAGCACAGATCACAAACACCAAACAACTGTGGGAAGGGTCTGCACATGAACTGCAAGAGCAGAGGTAGAGCTGGACCACAGCAGAGCCTTTAACCAGTGTATTTTTTGCTTGCTGAAGGTGAAATTCCTTATACAACCAGGACTATATCTTACGCTCCACCAGTCCACCAAGCAAAATCTGATTGTGGTGGCTTTGCAGTACAAATACAGAAGACCTCTGATTTCTTGCTGGTTATCTGTAATTGAGTAACATGATTTTTCTTGGGTTTTCCCTGACCACCTCAGCATACTAACCCCTGTAATTCTGTATACTGTGTTTTATTGGATTTTCCTGTGAGCAGAAGTGACAGTAGTGGATTTACAGCACCTGGTTGTTATTAAACAGGTTCCTGCAGACTAGGGGCTTACAGTTGGGCTCATGTCACATGAGATTTTTCTTATTTTCAAGAGTGATCACAAAGACTTCAAACGAAGGTGCAAGAATCCTATGATAAGGCAATGTGACATAATTTTCTCTCTTACACAAATCCAGGATGGGTATTTGTACACATTTCCACATGGTATGGTTAGCAAATAAGTTCAGCATGTATTGCTACTGGACGGAGAAATCTGGCATGGACGTGAGAGAAACAATCTTCCTAATAGGTGAGACCAGAATGCTGATCTGAGCTAGGATTTTCAACAGCACAATCATCTCGCGTAGCTGAGCTTTCTTCTGAGTCTGTCTGCATGCTCTAGCAAAGGTAAGCTAGCCTGGTGTGTCGAAGGTGTAGGTGGGGTCTCTATTGTAATGTTAATATGAATGGTCCCTGACTCTGGGGTTACTAAGCTGTACAGCCTTCCCATCAGCTAAAAGCACCAACAGCTACTGAATGTGGTACAAGCCAGTTCCCTTGAGCATCTCTACCCAGAAACCTGGAAAAAATGAAAGTGCCCTTCACAGAAGAGACTCCACTGGTCAGCTCTTTGGAGGAGTTAAAAAAGAGAAATTTGTATTATAAAAAGAAAACTTGGTCACAGCCTTGGGAAAGCACAACAACAGAATATATATGTTATTAAAGAATAAGAGTCAGCAATAATCCAACTCATTTCCTCACTGCTTACTGGGGAGCTTGTTCCAGCTGCCAGCATCTGTTGTGGCATTGCATCTCATTGCATCCTGAGTACTACCACTGTGCCTGTGCCTGTCTTTGATGCAAATTTTTGGTGTCACAGGGAAGCTGGAATAAGGGAGATGCCCAAGGTCTCTGCCCTTTGGAAATACTTTGAAGTGAGATGTGGATAGGTGTGGTGTTGGTGAAGGGCTTTTGGCCAAAAGGTAAGAGCTACCTTCATGTTTCCTGAGCCCTCTACCCAGGATTAAAGTTGATGTCTAGATACAGTGGGTGGACAGAGGGGGCAAGAGAACCTGCACAGGTGGGAGTTTGGTGGTTCAGCAGCACTTTATGTCAGTAGGGAAACTACCAGAGGAATCCAGTCCCTGGTTCCCAGGCTACACAACACTATAGCCATGGTAAAGAAGTTAAAAAGGAAACAAGCAAATACCTTAAGGGGTTGTTGCTTACATCATGTTACTTGCTCAGTAGTGTTGCCCTGGGGCCTGGGAGGCTAGGGCTTGCTGTTCCAGAACTTCTGCTGTAAGGATCATGTATTTGAGTAAATAAAGAAGCCCACCACCATTACAACATTCTTTCCACTGCGTCTGTTTAGATGTTGATACGATCGTTGTCTAAAATGTTAGGGCCAAGTTGTGAGCAAGCATATTTCTGTTGCAATCTGTGGACTTGCACTGATCTATGTCGGCTGAGAATCTGAACCCATGGGCTCATCTCTCCCTACCTTCCCAAGAGGCATCGATGTTTTCATTGGTTTCACTGGAACTTTTACATGTATCCTGTCAGGCCCATAGTATTTGAATTTGTGAGACTTGAAGCTGGCTCGTGAGGTCTGTGATTGTCACTTTCATCAAAAATTTTAGACAGCAGCTGGTAGGAAAGCAGCACGTTCTGCACCAAGATGATTCCTCTAAGTTTGGCAAGGCTTGTGCAGTTACCTTCACAATGCTACTGGTATTTCCCAACCAAAGTTGCTCTGTTACAGGGTTGATACTGAGCATCAGACTATCTTGTGTGAGTCGTAAAATGAACAGCCCTGGTGCATGACATATGCAATTTTATTGTATAAACAAACAAGTACCTTATGACTTCCAAGTTATCTATCTATAACCTACCCAGATTCAGACTCCCACCCTTGGCTTTTTCATGTGCTCACAGTGGACCTGGAAGACTGCAGCAGCTGTGTGACAGGCCTGAAAGATGTCTCTGATAGTTCTAGCCCTGGCTTTATTTTCTGTTTATTTTCTGGTGCCAGAGAAACTCAGAAGATCTTATGGTGCATCATTAACAGTGTCAGCCTCTCATGTTAGTCTACAGATAGTCACTTGGAAGTAGTTATGCGTACATTCGTAACTGCTGCATAACAGACTAGAAAACCACACACAACCTAAATAATTAACTAAATAACTGCATGCTAATGAACAGTAAAAAAAGACAGTACAACCATCTGCATGCTCTGCTTTTTATCAGTTTCAAGCATGTGGGTTTGGGTGTATGTGTTCCCCCAACATAAAAATATACTTTTGATCTATCCCAGAAAGGCCCTTTTACCATGAAGATAAAAAGATTAAGAAGTACTCCTTTTGATTATCAATCCTTTTTCCATTATTGCTATGATATGGAAGTTGTACTGTCAGTTGTTATAGAGGATGCAGAGTGCATTAAAATAAAAAAGAACTGTAGAACATGTCCAGCCCACAAGCTTGTTTATTAATTTGTGTTGCTGTTTACTGATGTGTTTGGAGATCTTCACTACTGTATGATTAGCAAAGTTGTTGGCTGCAACGTAAAATATCTTTAAGCCAACACTGCACCACTGTCATAGCTCCTAGAGCTGTGACTACAGCACAGTCACGGGGAAAGTTTCCATCCTGGATAAATCTTCCCTGCAGCACGCTGGGTAATTAAACTTGGAGGATTTTTATTGCCTCTATCAGAAGTTTTTTGGATATTAATACAGGAAAATTAAGATGTCTGTTACTCCATATATCAATACACAGGAACCCAGGAGAGTGTATCCTGAGCTTTATTGCTTTTGATGTTAGAAAAGTGTAGTGATTGACTGACTGACATTTCCCAAAGAAATCTTTATAAAAGCAAAGTGACTGCATGCCATATAACATGGTGTATCAAAGCAAAGGTGTCTTTGCAGGCGAGAGCACTCTGTTAAGTAATGCTCCTTCCTTCACAGCTAGCTTTTTTCCATCTTGCCTTCCCATCCTCAAAGTTTCTCTTTCCTTTTCTACTTGGAATTGCCATGCATTCCCTTCCTCACCAGCTCATTGGCTGTAAGAAGGTGTTGCTGTGACTGAGTTGTTTTCTTTTCTCCTTGTTTTTGTTTCTAGTGCTGGCAATAGTGTTTCTAGACTGTCCTGCAGCACAGCATCATCATGGTGAATGCCAGAAAAGTTCATCCCAATATTAGTGTGTTCGGTGAAGTGTGTCAGTTAATCACTGTTCACTTATGCTGTCACAAAGACACTTCCATTGCCCCAACAAGATGCTTTTAGGCAGCTCAATAGTATGTACAAAACTGATAAAAGCTGTGTTGTCAACCTAGTGAGAACTTTGGATTTCTGGGTATAGCTGTATGTTTGCTTACAGCATAACATGTTATGCTGTAAGCAAACAGTCACCCCCACCTTATGGGGTGTTTAGCATCAAAAGCAGCAATTCCAGGTACATTATTTTGTCTTTAGGGATTAAAAATTAAGTGATCCCAAGTCAATTCCAGCAGGTGATTTAGGTCTGCAAAGCAAAACTTTGCACGTGTTTCTAGCTAAGGGGCTGCCTTTGGATCTTTCATGTACAAATACATGCCAGATGTGCACACACAAAGTGGTTATTGGTATGTGGAAGCAGAGGAGCCATGCTAAGGTATGTATCTGACACCTGCCTTTTCACTTTTCCTGCCCTGATCATGACTTTCCAGAATTCATTTATGTCCATAGTGGTTGTGGAGAATGAAGCTCCAGCCAAGGAGCAACTGCCTGGGTTTATTGGTTTTCCTGTTCTTGAGACTGGTTTGTTAAAGGCCACCTGAGGTCCTCAGTGAACCTGCTGAAGAATTGGCTCTGATTTCAGAGATGAATCCTGTTTCTTGCCTGGAGGTGGAAGCCAAGCAGGACCCAATGGATTTGCAGGCTTTATACCAAGATGTGTGCTTAGCTGTTTATTAAGAAGGTGGAGAAAGTACTTGATATTGGTTTGGAGATCATCTCAAAACAAAGACCAGCAGCTGAAAGGTGAAGGTATTGAAAACAAAGTGTGGGTTGGTTGTTTTCTTTAGCAGTGGGAGTTATTAGTGTTGGAATGCTCCCATGGGATGTGGTAAATTGTCCTCTGTAATGGATGGGTTTTTAAAAGATATGGTCTGTTTTGGCCACTAAATATTGGAAACTTCTCAGGTGAAAGGTTCTGTTTTTTTCATCTTGAAAATCAAACTCGACAGTTGCAATGTCCTGAAAATGTACCAAGTCTGTCCTTGATGGTTTTGGTGTTTGATTTTTTTTATTTGTGGCTGAACTTGTGACTCGGGCAAGACAGGAGAGTTTCCGTGATTCATTTGTGTTACCCAAGCTCCAAAGTGGTGTTTCTGTTCCTTGATTCTGAATGGTGCTAAGCCTCTTTAGTACAACTTCCCTATGACTGTGGGCATTTAGGATTGTTAAGTCTCTAAGAGCCAGAGGTGCTTTGATTTAAGGTTCCCACCTTTGTCCATCAATACAGCTCTTTTGGCTGGATTGGTACTTTGCTCCATTGGATTCATTGAGGCTCTGGGCTGTCATCTTGTTTCTCTGACATCTCTGCTATTGACTTTGGTAGTGTGGATATGTCAGCTGGCTCGCCATCTTACTGACCCACAGTACATTTGGGAGTATAATTCCAGGCTTTGTGAGAAGGGAACATTTGTAAAGCAGCAGCCCCTTGCTAATCTGCAGAGGGGAAAGCACGTATGACAGGCAGTGGGGATTCCATTTGTCAGGATCCAGAGTTTAAGACAGGCTTAAAGGAGTCTTATTAAAAGTGTTTTCCAGTGCATACAACTCCTGACAGCACCCAGGTGGTTAAGAAACCAGCACTAAGAATACAAGCTGTTTCTCTTTTCTGCACAACAAATGGTATAAGTGTCTGGTATTCGATTCAGAAAGGAAACCTGCAGCAGTCATGTCCCCTGAATAAACTAACCAACATTTTGAGCTGCCAACACTTCTGTCTATTACGTCAAGGCGTCGCAAAGTTTAAAGCGTAGCAAAGTAATATATGGGGGTTTTTTTTCAGTAATCCCAGGGTAAATATTAGGTAGACAGTATTTCTGCTTTGTGCATTAAAAACCCGACTGAATTTGAAAAGCCTGCAAGTGCACTTTGGGGATTTTGGAAAGTGTCATTTGGCCATGAGCTAAGACCAGAAGCTGCCATTTTGCAGATGGGGCAGGAGGGAAAGGCGTTTGGCCTCATTCATAACTTCACAGCTACTGCAAATATCAGCTGATGAATATTTATGTTATGACTGGCAGAGGTCCGAAAGGCAAAGGGGAGGAGGAGCAGAGGGGGAAGCTTAAGTTAGGAAAATGGTTGTCTGAACTCTGTGGGATTTCTTTACCAACACTTTCCATGCTTGAACAGTAGCTGCTGAATGAAATCATTATGTACTTGAGCCCCTGTGCAGGAAAATAAGGTTTGTCAAGGCTCTGTTCGTTAGCACCTCGTACTTTGTTTGAACCTTGGACATTTGCTGGGCCCTGTAAAGGGAAACTTTTTTTCTTCAAATTGAACATGCCGAAGAGCTAGCCAGTTTTCTTTTGTTTAGTCACTGCTCTGATGGCCCTACTTGTAAAGCAGGGTCTTGTCCTTAGGAAAAGAGGGTGCTGGAGGGGAATGTGAAGTGCTACATGTTAGTGAGGAGGTGCTGCTACAAATTTGGAACATGCATGCACCGCTTAGCTGCACCCAGCCATGTTGGTGTCTGTAGGCTCATCCCCTATGACAGGAACACATTTGAAACTGGGGGTCTTGTTATGCAGGTTGCTGCACAGCTATTGATAAGCAGAAGAGATGGGGGGAAGAGTAAATGGAATTTGGCACAGAGCTGGGAGATACTAAAAGGCAGCTACACGTTCCTCTTTGAACAAACACTGTTGCATTTAACTGCTGCATGTAATAAATGTTAGGTTAAAATGAAAGTTGTTTCTTGCAAGACAGTAGTTCCCAAATAATTCCTGCATGTACCAGCAGTCTCCAGTGTTACAGATTGGGTCAGTACTGCACTCGAATTTTAAGAAAGTGAGAGGTGAATGTACTTCCTCTATACAACAGAATTTCTGAGCAGTGTATTTCTTCACATTTGTGCTATACTCAGTTGCTTGTTGAGAGGGGAAAAAAAATCCAAATCTCTTCCTTTTTCCTTTACCAGGCTGTAAATTAACAGCAAGGAGCAACTTTCAATAAAATTCAGGAACATGACTGTTGGGATGAATCTGGCTCAGGAAAAGGAGGTGTGTAACTGCTGGAAGTCAGGTAGGGCTTACTGAAGTGACAGCTTTGGTGGCCAGGCTGAGGCCCCTTCCCAGGGTTTGAAACCAGCAGCCTGAGATTTCATCACTTTTTTTTTTTTCCTTTAGAGGCAGGAAGCTCGAGTTAGATCTATAGAAAAAAAATGGAAATTCCCAGAATCAGTCAGACACTTCAGAAAATCCTCCAAGGCCTCTGCAAAATTTAGCAGGCTCTGCTTTAGAGGAAAAGGGAACAAACCTTAGATTTTGCCTGTTGTCCTTCAGAGAAATCCCTAAACTCAGCACTCGTCTGTCTGTTGTTTCTCTGGGAGGCAACTTTTCCTTGGTTGCTTAGTTAAAAGCACCTTAATTCCTTTACAAGGAAAAAAGTCTTCAGGAAATGCCTGTTTGCCAGAACCCCACGGGGCCTGCAGCCCCAGGAACCCAAAGCTTCTCTGCTGCTTCCCGCCCTGCGGCCGCGTTACAAACACCGGCAGGTGGTGCTGCAATACACCGAGTACTTATTTTCCTGGGCAAAGGGCGAAAGCCGGGCCAGATACCGCAGGGTTTGCCTGACCGCCTCCACCCCGAGGCAAACCGCTCCCTCCTTCGGGCAGCCTCATGCAATTGTAAATGCAGATGGTGAAGCTCAACTCCTGCTCACGAGGACGGCCATCCCTCTTTTTGCTCTTTCCAAACATAAGAAGCAGTTCCTGATGGAAAAGTGTCACTCGGACTGATCTTTGCTCACACAGCAGGAAATGGGGTGGCAACGCAGGTGTGGAGGGGAAGCTGTGTGCCTCTTTCTCCTCAGGTTGGGTTGGTGAGGGATGTGAGGATGGCAAAGGCTGCCATGATCTCCCAGCACTTTGCCCAGCCCCACCTTCCTCACAGTGCAGGGGTATGCCTGGCAGTGCAGCTCTCCTATTTGGCAAGGCCTCCTCAGAGAGGGAGGTCATGGCTCATACCCGCTCTGGTACTTTTGTTGGTACCAGGTTTATACCCACTGCTTGGAATGGAAGTGCTGGGTTCATAGGGAAAAGCCTGGTTTTCCTCAAAAAAAAAAAAAAAAAGTCCCAAAGAATAATGGTTAATCTGTGCCCAGCACTGACGCCCTGATGCTGGCCTGGCCCTGGAACCTTCTCATGCCTTTGCCTGTCAGGTCAGAGGGGGTCTTGGAGCTGCTGCCTCCCTCTACCACCTGCCTGCAGCCTGCCTTGCCAAAATAGTGAGGAAACTCCCTCCAAAAAGATCAGCAGAGCAACAGGGAGAGTTTGGAGGGAGGCACAGAAATGTATGCAACACACCATGAGCGAGCAGAGAACGTATGCATGCAGCAAGGGCTCTGTAAAACATGGCGGTGTAAATCTGGACAGGCATGGATGTGAAGTGTCGTTTTTCCCTCCTCTGTGGCAAAAAGGAAAGTCTTCAAAACATTTGCGGTTTGCTTGTGAGGTTGTGCCTGTCTGCGAGCCAGCACCTGGTGCCCTGCAAACTGAGGATGTGCCACGAGGAGAAGGGGCCGAGGAGCTGCTACCCGTCAGGCAGCCGCAGTGAAGACAAGGAGAAATATGCAAGGGGAGGGACCCGACAATGCTGCGCAGCTGTTTTTGTTATACCGCCGAGCTGTAAAGTTGAAAAATGATTTGCAAAGCAAGGGATGTACTGGCGTGTCCTGCTTATGGGCGCTTGGGGCATTCTGTGTAAATTGAATTCTCCCCCTGTTTTTTTGGATAGCTTAATATCGCAGAGGTAGAAGGGAAGTGCAACAACATGCTTGAAATGCAGAGCCTCTTCCCTGATCCCTCTGGCACTGAACTGCACCAGAGTGAGCTCAGGACAGAGGCAAAGCCTGGCTGCTCCCTGTCTTTTCATTGCTGTAATCCAAATCATGAAGGGTATTCCCGGGTGGAGATTGCACGTGAGAAGGCCCTCAGTTTTATTTTTTAATTTAAAAATAATATTAAATCAACCAGGATAAGAACAATAACTTGTGTATGGTTTACTGGACAGTAAGGGAGCAAGAGGAGATGGAGCAATTTACATCAGGGAAACAGCTGGCCCATTGGCTATACCCAGCCATTTGAATGCTGATGGTCTGCAGACTTGGGGTCACAGCTCCTGGGAGCAAGACCACCTGCATCCTTTTCACAAGTAAATATCAATGTGGAGCTTTTTTTTTTTTTTTNGATAACTGTGAGTCAGGAGTGTGTGAGGGTTTCTGGGCTTTTTTGGTCTGCTCAGGAGCCAGTTCAGAAGGTGACCCATTTGTTTCCAACCAAAAGCACCTAGGAAAACCTGCCTCCTAAGAAGAGTTATTCATCTGAGAGAAGGAAAAGGGATGGAAAGACAATTACTCTGTCTTATGACTAATATGGTATGTGACTCAAAACATTAAGCAAGAGTGCTGACGTTATAGCCTCTTCCCCACAACTTGAATTCAGTATGAGAGACATCAGGTTGAAATGCAAAGTAGTTGCCCTGAACCCAGGTTGCTCTGGATTTGCATCCAAAGTAGATGGAATTGGAACTTAGTCTGTGACCTAGAGAAAATAGAACTGTTTAACAGGTTTGTTCCTGTTACAAACACAAAACGTAAAGGTCTTCGCTGTAGGCTTTGTGTTTTGATTTAGCATATGGAAGGTGGATTTCTTGCAAGAAAGCATGAACATGATGAGAAAGTGAAGCAGCCTCATGGTGTCTGGGTCTGCAGCCCTAGTGTAGGCTTTATTGGTTGGGCAAAATATAGGAAGTAATCTCATCTTTTTCTCCTCACCAGACTCTCCTGTCATTACTGGATCTGTCATATGATGCAGATTTGGATTTTATCTGGGTGTGGGAATGGGTGCTGGTGTTCCTTTTGCAGGGTAAAATGTCAGAGAGGTGTGTTTCCTGCCCTTTTCTGATGTGCCTGTTGAACTTGAGGAACTTAACTGGACTCTGAAGGGGCATATCATTGCAGGGGCTCCTCATGTGCAGGCTCTAGAGAAGTTGAGCTCTGTGCAGAGGCTAAAGAATTTGCAGGCTCTTTAGCCTCACTTTAGGCTGAGTCTAAGTGACAACACAATTATTTTATGAAAATTGTGGGTTTAGGGGAAATTCAGTAAAAGAAGTTCAGTAAAACTTCTTGAGAAAAGTGGTGCTGTAGTCATGCTGAGGGAGGGGGCTGTTTCTGCCTGAGTATATTGGAAAAGGATATGTACTGAGAAATGAAAACTCACTTTTGCTGTCATTAAGCCCATACTCTTGTTGAGGAGTGATTTCCCTTGTTTGAGTTTGTCCTGCGACATCTCACCAAATCGTTAACAATTTCATTGGCGGTATGTACAGAGGTGATCTTGCTCTTGGCACTGTCTGCATGTACTTTGTCTGCCATTTGTGCAATGATGCGCTAATCTGGGGTGATGCTCCTGGTATATTATATATATATAGTGTAGCTTTTGCAAATGCTTCCTGCAAAGCATACAGGTTTTCAAAATTGTATGTTGCAAGCTTTAGTTTAAGAGGTAAGAAATTTGGACTTAAAAAGAATATGGATTCTAGAAATGTCACTCCTTGTCATCGGTCTCTTCCTTACTTACTTCTTCCTCCCTTCAAACAGTGCATTTATGGGTTTCATCTCTGAGCTTGAGCACAGAGTTGTTTAATTTCCTCAGGTATCAAATACAGAAGGAAGCAAAGCTTTAGGTAGATAAATACTATTTTATTAAGGAAACCAAATGCTGCTGTGTAGCAACATGTTGCAGAAAGTGCTTTTGGAGGGCTTTGGTTGGATCATCCTGCCTGTGGGAGAGCTGTCAAGAGGATGAGCTCCTTAGCGTGGGGGTTAAATGAATTGCGGTCTGTCTGGGGACAAACCAAAGGTGAGTGAGCCCATCTGTGAGCTGGTGTCCCATAGAAAAGCGTGTGCTTCCTCCCTCCCCAAAATGTTTTGTGACTGTCTTCATGCTTACTTCAGAGCCGGTCACAGGATGTAGCACATTTGTGTGACTCCTGTTGCATTGCACTGCCCTAAACAATGTTTTTTTAATGAAGAATAATTTCAAAAAATATGTTGTACTGTGTTTTGCAAGAGGGCGGCAAATACTGCTTTGTTTGTCAACTGTGGGATGTACTGTGGATGGCAAATGATTCATTGCCTAATAGGCAAGAATTTAATTTGTAAGAAATGTTTTTAACATTTCTTACAAATATAGGTTTCTGTTTTTCTAGGGGACAGTTCTGAGTTTTCGTACAGTGGTCTTGTGAGAACAATAAGAATTTGGATGAACTTTCACCAAGGTTTTACCAAGGTAAGTGGGAGATTTGGCATCTAACCTTGGCAAATTTGGATATAATTTTCTCCAGTCACAAAGGAAAAAAAAACAAAAAAAAAGCTGTGATTTTATTTCTTACTTAAAGGTAATTTAATATTATACCTTTCTATGGGATGTGACATGCACAGTTGTTATCCCTGAAATTGGACAAAAGCACAGCCCATGGATCTGGCTTTGGAAAGGATTTCGGTTTTCTTCTGGAAGTCCATGAACATCAGCAGATCACAATACACCTCCCATCCAGGAAAGTGTTGTGTGGTTTGAGGTTTTATCATAGACTTTTTCTACAGCTCTACTCAGGGTAGATTCATGCTTAAGTGGAAGCTCAGCAAGGCAAAAGCCAGGTGTTTAGGATGTGGCATTGGTGACTCAGTAGGTGGTACACTTCCTTCTCTGTCAACGTTTAACAAGTGCCCTTGTGTGGTAACAGGGATGGGTTATTTCTTGGCTGACATGAGCAAAGCCAAAGTCACTACTAAGACTTTGGTACTTGTACAGGAAGGTCTTCTGTTCTCTGTAGTGAACGGGACATGAGCCTCAGGATCATTTTGACTTAGAAGAAAATGTCATCCTTTAAAATTAAAAATTGTAAGTTTTGTATTACAGTAGAAGGAAGAAGCCTTAGCTCATGACAGGGTCCTGTCATGCCTCATAAAGTTAAGGATGGGTAAACAGGGAAATCTCCCTGCTCATGTTTAGACAGAAAGATGATTGAGCGAGCACCAGTTACCTGAAAGGGCACTGGTGAACTCAGAGCTAGGACCTTGGTGAGAGGCATTAGCAAAGCTTTGCTGTTCCTGTCTTTGAGCTAGCATGCAAACAGTATGGTCCGTCCAGTTATCCATCACATGTTTGAACTTGCGGTTGTTGGATTTGATGCTGTCTCTGCAACTTGCTATTTGCTGCTTGTTGGGGGACAGGTTTGCCTGCCAGAAGGGTAAGAATGGGAGAGGTTTTACTCCTGCTCTTCAGTTGTGGCATGGCTGGGATTTGTGTGTCTGGGAAAGGAGAATGGGATTTAATTGTACCTCTAAGCTGTGCCTTTGGGCTCCAAAGGGCAAGTTTTCACGGTGCTGCCATTTAAAGTCCCCTGGTATTCCAGTGCTTGGACCATGTAGAGAGACACAGGAGAGGTCCCTTCAGCTCTGAGAGGTCTCCATGCAGCAAGCCTGCAGATGCAGGAATAAAACTGTATATCCCACAGCTTTGAACGTCAGTGAAACCTGCTGGGGATCACAAATGACCAAAGTATGCATGACTCTCTCAAAGAAAGAGTCAAAATCACATCTTGCAGCAGTAAAATGTTCTTTTTTCCAAGATTGTTATTTCAAAGGATATTTTCTTAGCGTGAAAAAGGAAATCCTGTATTTTTTTCTCTTTCTCTCCTTTAGCCAGGTCGTTTCTGTGCCCAGAATTTTATCAGGTGTGAAGAAAAGGCTCCTTGGATAGACTGTGAGATGTTTGAAGACAGCATTTAGGTGTAGTTTGCCACCTGGCCCTAGCATAATGGGATGGCTGCTGAGGTGGCATATCCATTGCAGATGTCACAGTTTGGGGGTTCCTTTTCCTACCTGTGCTTTAAGGGACAGTGGGGAAAATCTCAAGGATTCTAATTATAAAATGGGGAGAATTGTGCTTCTGAAGTAAGCATGTCAGATATAGGAAAATACAGAGATAGCTCACTGCTCTGTCCATGTTTCCATGGACAGTAAGATCCAGCATAGAACATGGAATTAAATTAATTTGGAGTTCTGACAGAATAAAAAACTTTATGGGCTCACTTCACATTTCAGGTCTGCTTTATTGTAGCCCCAGGAATAAAGAAAACCAAACCCCACATTATCATAACACCCTCTCCCCCCGCTCCCACCCCGATTCTACAGCACAGTTTTACAGCAAATAGCACCTTTTGTATCTCAAGAGTAACAACTTAGGCTACTCATCTTGTTAGAAATTGTACCTCCTTGGTATAAGTGACCGAGTTGCCTGTCAAGATCAGTAGATTACATTATAGCTTTTACTGCATTGAATGCCTACATGGGATTATGCAGCATTACATTAAGCAGTTTCAGGAAAATGTATGTGACTTCCTGAATGCTTTCATGGCCTTACTGGTGTTTCAGCGGAAATCTAGATGTCCTAAATGTTTGTGTTATGGAAGGTAGTTAGATCCTTAACCTCTGTAGAGGCCTTTGAAAACCCTGTTAAGTGCTTATCTGTGTTTAAACAATTTAAAAAGCTCATCCTTAATCTCTTTCAGCCTCTTTAGCATTCTTCTGTAGTAACATAAAGAAATACCTGGACTAATGCTATTCTACTCCTCCTTAGTCATCTTCTTGACTTCTATTAAATTTCCCGCAGAGAAATATTTGCTTGCTTCTGGAAATAGACTTGGTACCTTTCCCCCTGTGTTTTGTAAAGAAGATAAAATTCAGTAGTCCCCCAGTATGAAAATATTTATAAAAATACATTAAATAATTTTTTCCTACTTTCAGACAGCCAGATAAAAAATAGTATCAGTGGAACATTGCAGGCAAATATCACAGGGCTTGCCTGTAAGAAGTAGTAAATGACTGATCTTGGCATGGTAAAAGATGATACTCTGATTTACCGCGACATGAAGACCTATGTCATGGTGCACACAGAAGCAAGGTTTGTTTTGGGAGGCAGACCAGGAAACATGGCATGAAAGAAAGTAATAAAGTAGGAAATGCTGGTTGTGATGATACATTTGTCAGTCATTGGTTTGTTGCTGAAAGCAGCTCTTCCATAAGCACTAAGTAATCAGTGGTACCCACTGGTAAACTGTTACATTAAGGATAGGTAGGAGGAAAGGAGCTTGTGTCTCTTCACTGGTAATGGCAGTTGCTGGAGTAATGTTTCCACTCTAATGTAACTGTCTGTACTGCCTATATTTTCAAAAGAGAGGGTAGAAAACCTTGAGCTGTAGCCCGATTAGTCATGTACAATGGACCAAATGCCAAGGAAAGTTTTCACTGAACTACAATGCTTACTCATGGCGGGGGTTGTGTCAGATTTCTGAGCTGGAGGCTCAGCTGGGGATTAATGCTACAGAGAGACACCCAGGGCATGATGACAGAGGGAAACAGTAGCCCAGTTGATTTTGGGCTTCCAGGTAGATTATACTTGGTGTAGGTGTTGGAAACTGTTTTTCTAGGGGACAGTTCTGATGGAGATACACGTTGCATTAGATGGGAAAAATTCCTACCAGCTCCACACATTCAAAGGAAACTTTCTGAATGAGCTTTCATTGTGAAATTGAAATAATTCCTGGGCAGGCAGAATGGCCTGGGTTTGGCATATGGCTGTGTTCATTGGAACCTGTCCAACTTCAAGTTACTTTGAGGGGAATAAATTTTATTTCCAAGACTCTTCATTGTGCAGGAGCAGCCACAAAACACCTTGTTTTCAGTAATAAATTTATTGTTATTTTTAATAAGTCCCGTAAAGTGAGGCAATACATTGAGCTATGGGATCAAACAGCTATGGTTGCCTAGGACCTGCAGTTAACAAAGCGCTAGTGGGTTTTTGTGAAAAATGAAACTGATTCATAACAAAGTCATATGAGTTTCTGCATGCTCTACTGGTGATGATTGGAAGGTAGTTTGTGGGCCTTTGCTCTCACTCAAATTTAAAAGGTTCTCAAATTTCCAGTGGAATATTTATTTTTATATTTGAATGCTGATAAAGATACAGCTCTTTAAAGTTTACAGGGGCTGGGTAGTTTGAGTGGCAGATGAACCTCCTTTCAGCATAGAGAGAGTGAAATGGACTCCAGTGGGTGTGAAAGTAATGTGACAGATACTAGCAAGCAGTACGTGGCAGGAAAAATGTTCTTTCAGGTTGGTCAGGCTATCTGGGTTAGTGTTGGGAGGAGCAGGAATGAAAGATGTGAAGCTCTGAGAAGTTTGGGATCTGCAGGTTGAAAGGGGAGAGACAGGGAAGAAGCCAGTCCATCAGGGAAGATTGAGTGTCACCGTCATGGCTGGTTTTCTCCTTATGCTCTTTCCTTGCCGTCACTCAAAGCAGATGGGCCGCTTTCTCCTGGCTGGCTTGTTTTTTCTCCTGAAACTGTTATGCTCACAGCTAAAGTGCCCTTTTGGGCATGGCGCTTACTTAGGGTGTGCTGTCTGTACTGGGCTTTAATCCCAGCCCTTGCTGATGACAAAGGGCCTCCTGGCAATCAGTTGTATGATCGTCAACAGAGAGAGCAGAGGTCAAATAAGTGCCTGGATTAACCCAAAGCACCACGAGTCGTGTCCTGGCAAGTTGTGAACCTGGATTTACAGCTAGACGTGCCATTGCCGTGCCCGAGCTTAGGGTTGAGGCAGCGCTCACCTTACCATGCACAGTGAGTCTGTCCAGTGGAGGTGAGGAGCACTGGGTGGGGAAGGGGGAGAATGGATGGGAGCCCACAGTTGACAGCCTCTGTGCAGCTGCAGGTTTTCATATCTTCGCCTCAGTTATCTATTTGTGGCGTTGGTGATTCCCATGACCTTGGGATTTTACTGTGAAAGGGAAGTTTAAAAAATTACAGTCATTTATTTATAATTATAAATAATAATAAAAACAGAGACAGTTTCTGCGCTCAGTAAATTCCTTTCAGCAGGATTCCCCCTTGACACCGATCTCTGTTCCAGGCAGCCCTCCATTCCCTTTCTGCACTAAACTTTCCCTTTTCCAAACAGTAACCCTGTGTTGCTCCCAGTAGCTCTGCTACACCATGGTGCCTTTCCTGCTGTCTCTCCCACCTCAAGGTTTCCTGCACTATTGCTATGCTCTGATGTGGGAGGATTTTAAGGAAGAACAAGTCCAGAATATTTAAATTAATTTATAAATTAGCTTCAGAAATGTGGCACCCAGGTATGTTATTTCTATGTGTTGCCAAACAAATCATGTATGTTCTCAGGGATTTTAAAGAAAGCTTTGTAGGCTGAGTATGACAAAAAAAATCAGTGAAATCAGAAAATGCTGACCTTTATGATAGAACAGGATACTAGCTTTTAGGGATTGTGAACCAGGTCGGGTGATCTAGATCTGGAAAGAAAACAAAGTCAATTGCCTCTTAATGTGATCTGATATTTCTTAACCACCGATAGCTAAGAATAAATGTCATGTCATAAAACTATAAAGCTATTACCTGAAATTAGGCATTGAGGTTTTAATAAAATAAAATAAAAAATTAATTCTTTTTCACTTGGACCAAAACCTTCTGATATTTTTAAACTAAAAAAATATTATTATTGTGTGGTAATATGGCTCTAATAACTGCCTGGAAAAGTGCTTTATTATCTTTAAAAAAATCAGGGACACAGATCTCAAATGCTTTTTTACCTGCCTTGTTATTATTTTAAGAAGCATATAGTCGATGCATCTGTTTGAACTGTAATGCTTCACACCAGAAGGGGTTCTGGCTGTTTAGTGGTTTGAGCTTTTGACCTGAGTCTTCTTAAGAGTGTGGAAATTCAATAGTAATAATGACTCAGTTAAGGCCTTTTACCTTTGCCTCAGGTCCCCAAATTTGTCAATTCCTGTTGCTCTGGACTTTGTGGGAGTGAAATTTCTCTTTTTTTTTTTTTTTAATATCTGTCTGGGTTTAGCTAGGGTTAGATTCTTACATCAGCACCATGAGAGGCCTTACCAGTGAAAGTCTGCTGGTAATCCGAGCAGGTTTGCCCAAAAAAGAAAGAGTGGGGAGGGCTCTGCTCCCTGAAATGAATGTATCTTAATGTTTAGCAGCTTGTATGTTTAATATTTGTTCTTTAACCTGAATATCTGCAATAAGAATTTATATTAATGTCCTTTTAAACATCAGGCAGCACAAGGGGCTGCCTCTAGATAGGTTTTGGCCTCTTGAATGACACCAAGTCACCAGTCATCAGCAGAGCTATAGCAACCGATCACACATGTTTTCTTAGACAAATACTTGCAATTAATATGAATGGGAACTGTATGTACAGCCTCCCTAGTGAGAGCTGGACATTTTGTCCAATTTTAAAATATTTTTTTTATTTTGTTCATTTTACTCTAGAGACATCTGTTTGCTTTTATTCCAATGGAAATTAAAGAGCTAACCTCGGTCAAAGTTTAAATTTGTTTTTAGTGTTACATTACATTTTCAGAAATTTAATCGAGCCTAAGTTCACTGAAGCAAATCAGCTACTCTTATTAGCCTAGCCTTCTTTTTCTCCAGGCTCTTCATTGACAAGCTGTGTGGCATTTTAGTGGGCAGAATAAAATTAACCTCCTCATTCACCTGAATCCGAGGCGATACTGAAGCTAAGGCAACAGAACGTCATACATTCTTAGAACTGGCTTTGGGAACAAACATTTCTAAGCCATTTCTCTTATTGCCCATTAATATTTGTCATCAATACAAGCTCATGCTTACATGTGATGTTCCAGTTTTAAGGCCCCTCCCAATGAATGGGGAAATGTTGAATAGGATTAATGTTAATTCTACTGAAATGCTTTGACATTTTTTTAAATTGTCAGCACCTGGCTGTTTCTGGAATTGGCATTGGTGGAAAATGTTCTTTCTGTGGCTGCACAGAAAGAGGCATTTTGAAAGAGGAATGAACTAAATTGTTTAAGTATTGTACATCCGGGGCCTTCCAGAAATACCATTAAACTGTGTGGGCGTATAGATGAGCTGATCATTAAACCAGCTTTCACAGAATAATAAATACTGGGTTTTGAAATTAAGGAAGTCAGTCAGTCGATGGAGCCTGTGAATGGAAGAAGGGGAGGTCACTCTGTATAGCTGTATAAACACAGATCTTGCTGTATATAACTCAAAATAAGACTTTGCAGCTTAACATGCGCACTTCTGCGTTCTTACATCATACATCTTCAGTGTTTCCTCTATAAAAGGGTCAGAAACTTCTGTTAGAGTTGTTTGCTTTGAAATAAGTTATTCAGTACTGCATCCATCCTAGCCAAAGCTTTTCCATCAACACTAGACTGAAAGTTTCCTGTTCTTTGGTTTTCTGTGGTCTACCTTCTCACTCACCATAACCTCTTGACTGCTAGGTCATACATGACTTCTAAGTTCAGGCTTCTGTTTGACTATAATATAAGCTCCTAAACTCCTTAATTTGGTTGCTAACTCCATTGGGAAAGACTGAAATAATCATTTGAAACAAAATGTTATCTATTCAAAAGTGTGTAAAAAATGTCCGGTTCCATCTAAACCCAGATTTTTTTGTTTTAGGATATAACATTCTGGTGACATCAGAGACGCATTTACTATATTATTTTTGGCCCATTCACAATGGCTTTAATTCTCTGTCTTGTCTCAGCCAAAATTGTGTCAGAAGAGGTCAAAAAGGAGGGTATAGTAGCCACACTAAGAAGGTCATTTTTGGTTAATATGTTGGGTGTGCTCACTTAAACCCTGGGGCTTAGATTCTGAAGAACATTTGATTAGCTTGGATCAAGTACAAGTGCTTCTATACTGGAAACTAATCCTGATAGATTTTACAGGATGTTTCGAGTTACTAAAACACAAAACTCTGGCCGAGAGCAAGTTAGAGGGAAGGGGGACCCTGCTGGGCTTGTCTCTGGAAGAAACGTCAGATGCAGAACGACTCATTGACTTGAAGGAGGATGAGTGAGAGGGCGTTGGGACACTGACTAAGGCTGACAGACCCTTGATGGCTGGGGAGATGGGAGTTGCACAGCATTTCCATTTTGTTGATGTCAAATTAAAAACACAAATGTCAATCTCTGTAACTCTCTCTGCTCCATATAGCCTGCTAGCAGCTAAATACAAATTGCAGCCTAGCTGTCATGTTCCTGCTCACTTTGTGTGGCACCTGCTCTTAGGGATCTCTTCTAAGATGAGTCCACACTACTGAATGGTAGTGAACATTATGGGCAGCAAGGCACCTATTCTTCACGCAAAGTGATGTGAAATCTTGGCAGAGGCTGTAAAAACCCTTCCTCTGACTCCCTCCAAGAGTTCTTTGAGAATGGAAGTGATTGCCTCTGGAAAGAGGTTAGAAACATTGTGCTAGAGAAGGGAGAATCTTTTGGTTCGTGAGAGGTGAAGAAGAAGTGGATGAAGTACATGTGAGTATGGGGACATCGGTCTATAACATTCTATATGAGTTTGACAATAAATTCAAGTCTCTCTTAGTGCTCTTTTAAAAATGTGATTTAGAATATTTTAATAATTTAGGGGTTTAGGCTTTACTATGGATTTGTCATTATTGGATAAATATACCTCTTTAAACAAGAAAAATATCTCACTGACATCTAAATGGTGACATATATCTATTTTAGTTTTAAATGGCTTTCAAGTCCTAAAGGACAGAATAAAAACTAAACTTTGGTGTTGATGTAGGCCATTTCATCATACAGGGTCATCAGAGCTAAACTCTCAGGCTTTTCCTGCCAGTGTGAATGTCAAGTGTAGCAGCCTGCAGTGATTCTGATGTTAATGCAATATTCTTTTCACCAAGTTTCCTCTAAATCTGCTACAGTGTTTGTGGCTCTTTTCATAAGCTTTGAGGATGTTCCCAACTGCATGTACTTTGGTGTTAGACTGAAAGCCTGGCATGTTGTGGATTGACCTCTTGAAGCAGAAATTCACACCTTGTTTTTAACAGGCTCTGTAGGGCCCACCTAAGAAAGTAGCTAGGTTTTTGAAAAAAAATGAGAAATTTATTCACTTCTGCTTAGCTTTTGTTATCAAAAGATGGTGGTTTCAGCACCATTTCTGTAATTTCATGAGCTCTCATGTTACTGATGCTCTGTTCACCAAATGGTCATTCTTAGGTTCCATCTTATTTGTAATAACTCACCATTAAAAATAACTTGGCATATGGTCTTGAGATAGCAAACCAAATGCCTTTCCAGAGACTTTTCTGCAAAGGCCCATTACTATTCTTCTTGTGCTAAAGCCTCAGCTGAACAGATAGAAGCTGCATGATTTTTTTAAAAAATAATTTCTGTTTCTGTTAGATCTACGTCTGAAAAGAAAAAGAAAAAAAGATCTTTAATTTGTGAAGTCAATGAAACTCGAATCTTGTCTGAAAGATTGTGTTCACATTATAGACTCGTAAAAAAATAACCGGAACAAGCTCTTTCCCTGAAAACTCTTCTAAGATTTCTATTGTCTTTTTGCATTGAAGAAGTTATGTCTAAGACCTTGTATGGAATTCATTCAAGTTGGTTCAAAGTCTTGCACAGATCTCAGTTAAGAGTCAGACCATAGAGAAATTAGCAACATAAACAATTTATCCGGGGATAAATGCCAAAGGAACTGGAAAAGTGGACCGAGTTTCTATGTCTTTGATTTCAGTCAGGAAGAAAGAAAACAAGGACAGTGTTCTTTTCACAGAGAAATAGACAGGAAGCACAAAGTGTGAAATAAGTCAATTATGTATTTTCACTGCTGTTTATTGGAAAGCAGTGAGAACCTTTTTCCTGACTACTTCACCATGAGGAAGGAAGGGCTGAACTAAAAAAGATTGATTTTTAACTCCTAGCTTTTCTACAAACCTTTTACCTGACATTGAGCCATTGAGACTTTAACCATTTTCTTAGCTTTGCTTGCTCTCATTTGCAAAATGAGGATAGGAAGTCTTTCTCTTATTAGTCTAACACATGGAGTTTTTCTTATCTAACACTAGTTACCACTAAAGCCCTAAAAAACCCAAAAAGATTATTCCTTTTGTCTATGTTACTCTGTTCCTGGAGAGCAAAGATAGAGGAGCACCTACAGAGCCAAGACATCCCATCCTATGGGTGACATGAGTTGTCACTTGAATGTGCTTCTCTCCTTTGACTTTTCAAGGAAACTTATGGCCAGTTCATAGTGCCCCAATTTTACACAGGGGGCTGTAAGCACAGACTGTCTCTGTACAATACCTGAAGTGTCTGGGGTCCCACTCTTATTTGTTTTTATTTCTACTAAGAAATGTGAACTGGAAGCAACAACATCATGCGAGGGGTAGAAGACCCTATATGGTTAGACTTTAAGATTCATCTGACTCCCTGGGATCCATAAAACAACATTACTTGTTGTGTGATACCTTTATTAGAAAATTAATTCAATTACTCACCCATAGGATTTCCAGACACTTGGGCAAACAAAAGTTAATAGGAAAGCATTGCTGGAAGCAGCCTTGTTCTTAGAACAGTTTTAGTCCAATTTTACCCAGCATCATTTTGCTGCTAATTTGCACCCCACTGTATATGTACAGCATGATGTTTCCACTAAACCCAGACCCACTTCCATTTCTATGCAGAAATCATGTCAAACATATGGTTTGGCACAAGACAAGCAGAAAGAATGAAGTGGGTAACCAAGTGGCATTCATACCTTGTAGGTTTATTCAACTGGAGATGAATAGGCTTGCTGTTTCCAGAAGGCTGCTTTTCTGAAGAGAGCACTTGTATATGACTTGTAATGAAAGAGAAAAAAGGTTTAAACCCTCAGCTTTGCTTGTAATAATTGGAATTAGACCATGGAATCACCAGCATTTATATTGACCGGGGGTGCTAGGAGACATGGTGGGTATGGAGAAATCCACATAGGACGTGTGGATTTCATCCACCTCAGACCATGTTGCTGTAATATTGAATCAGCTTTTGTTGTCCTGAGAATATTTATGATTGTGAGAGCAGAAATCTTAAAAAAAAGAAATCAAACCCAAAACAAAAAACCAAACCCCAAAACCCAAGCTGGGATTTTCTTCTCTGTGTGTATGTGTATTATTTCTGGCTACCATGGCATTTTTCTGATGAAATTTGGCTTTGTTGACTTGATAGTACCACTTTGGTTGAACCAACTACATTTCCAGACCTGGGCTGCACAGACCATTACTGAGGTGAATAGAGGGGTTTTAAACAAATAACCTCATTAAGCTGTTACTCTCTTTTACGCAGCAAGAGAATGTTTGATGTGTGGTGTCACAGTTCTCAGGGCTCCTCAAACCAAGTGGAATTTGCCCACCTTCCTATGAGGTGCTTTTCTCTTGTCACATGTTCTGTGCTGTTTACCGCACATGAGTTACAGATGGTGATTTTAATTCAAAAACCCAAATGTAATAAATTCAGCAGATTAGTATTTGGCCAGGATTGAGTGCTGAGATTGTTCAGTTGACTATTATGGAAAACACATCAGCCAACCTCATCCCTGACCAGAGAGCAGTGGTTCCATCCCCTTACAAACAAAGCCTTTGTTATGTCTTCCATGCACTGAGACTCTAGTCTCTACTGTGCATTTGTTTCCAAAGCAAAACAAAGAATCCATAATCCTTGGCAGTACGAATATTTCAACTCGGATTTTCCTGTTATACAATTTACCTACTAGCTGATTGAATATAGGAGATGGCCTCACTGCTGAGGAACAGTATGTTTTCAGATGTTTTCAGCCCCATTTGTTTCTAGTGCCGCTTGAACCAAGAGTGAACTGTAAAGCGGCGTCTGAGGATCAGGCACGCTAACGCTGCTGCCCCATGCTGCACCATAGAAGGATTGAACCTGCTCATTTGGATGTAGTTTTCAGTTGATCCCATAGTTTGGCACTTTGTGGTACAAGTTTGGGTTATACCATTGTTATGCATTTAAGAAAAAAAGAGCTGCTTCTTTTCATTATAGGTTTGGATACATTTACCAGTTATTCTTTGGAGTTTCAAAACAGTAAGACAGTGATATATTTATCATCACAAATATTTATAACTAGTTACATTAAATAATACAGACTATAATATATTTTACAGTCATGAGCATACACAAATGCATTGTTTATATTCACTGTGGTGAAACTATAGAGGGGTTTGGATAATTAGCTTTTGACTCTTTTACCTGTATTCTGTCTGCTGCTTTCTTCCTGTTTATATATATATGTATATATATNAACTGGGAACAGATTTGAGCTTTATGGTGTAACCCTCCCAAAACTTAATTTTTCAGTGAGTTATGTGATATCAATTCCTTTTTATTTTAGCCATTCTATTTTCAACAGTTTAAGTTGTTATTTTATTTTATTTTATTCCCAGGAATTGAAAACAAGATCCAAAGAAGTTTAGTGGAGGAAAATAAGAGAATAGTATGTTAAAGGCTATAAGGTACTCAGCTGCTATTTTTTTCTTTTTTTCTTTTTTAATCTTTTTTTCTTTTTTTAATCTTTTTTTCCTCTCTATTGTCCAGTGTAAACTGCATGATCTGGTAAATAGTGATCATGATGGGGGTATCTTCAAAAAAAGTGTCCATTGATACAGAAAATGGATGGACTACATGAGTAAGGACTGCATCGATATTAGGCCTGAAAGTTGAGCAATGAATGTTACTTTTTGGATGAATATTTGTAGTATTAACATATAAAATTGAAAGTCAAACGAGAGAGGAAGTGAAAATGGAAAGAATGACACTCTTGCACAGGCTCCTCTGCCAACCATTTGGTTTCTCTGAGAGTGCATTTTTTGACATTTAGTAACAATTATTTGGTTTATTTTAGTATTTGAGGATGTCAAGACTCTGACCAGGACCGGGGTTTTGCTATGCATTACACCCTGCACATGTAGGGACAGTCCTGTTTGTAGGACTTGAAAAGTGTAGGAAAAGAAATAAAGGCACAGAAAGGTGCTCTTTTTTTTCCACGAGGTGATGGAAAAGGTCACACAGCAGGTCATTGGTATGGCCAAAAGTAAAGCCCAAGTGTGCTGACTCCTGGTCTTGTGTCCTGCTTACTAAACTTTGCCTCCTTTAGCCAGAAAATAGCAACCAAAACTCTGAATAGTCTGGGGTGGGAACAGGGGTGGGAAAGGCATAGAGAAAAACATGCTCGGCTTTTTATGAAGCTGCCACGATCATGATTTGTCGCTAGCAGTGGCAAAACTGCCCGTGTGGTTTTTGTCTGTTGAGTTCTGCTCTTCACCCAAACTTATTACTGGGACTTGACTTCTTACACTCTCTCTATTCCATCTTTTCTTCTTGTATAGAGACTCTACAGGCTGATACATCATTTGATTGGTTTATAACTTTCCAGTGACAAATGGTGTGTGCACCCAATAGCAATGTATGAAATTAGGCAACTTCAAGAGGTGAAGTGGTGGAGCTTTGAAGCCTGGCAGGAAGAGGTGTATAAATGTCCTGTTCATTACTTTGAAGCTGTTACACAGTGGCATGTGATAGATACAGCGGTTGTCATTTCTGAGGGCAAACAATACCCAGTATTGGCACACTCATTGTGTGCTCACTGTAGGAAATGGATAGAACATACTGTGCATATAGTAATAAAGCTAAGCACTGGCCAGCTCCAAGGATGTATCTGATAAGTACTGCATGAGAAAATATTAACGTGCCAGAATATGATAGGAGTGCTGAGCTCTTTCTCCTGAACAGTGAGGTAATTTAACTTTTACCATTTACTGTTGAGACCTCGACGTATGTCAATACACCAGTGCTTAATGCAGATCAGTTCCCTCTGAAGTAGAGAGGCATGATCAGATTTCCTCTTTACTGTTGGGTGAACTGGAGCCACAGAAAGACTTCATGATTTGTTCACTCAGCCAGCCAAGATTAAATAAGGGATTCCCAATTCCCAGTTTGTTGTTCTAGTGATTGGTGGAGTCTGTTTCCATTCCCAAACAGTAATGTCTGTCCTAAACCCATTAAGAACACTCCTTCCTATTCTATATTCCCAACTAGAACAAACTGTACTGATCTGACCCCAGTTGTGAAGCTATAAATTTCATTTACAAGGTCATTTGTATGGGAGGAGAAGTAGTGTCAAAATACAAGAATCTGTGCACAGAGAAAACAGAAGAGGCATAGATAACATAACCCCTATAAAATGTCTCCACATGTGATTTGTGTGGAAACAGTTGCTCTGAGATCAGAAGGAAATCTGTTGCTTTTGGCAAAACTGGTAGTTCTACAGCTCAGTAGTTATTGAGGCCTCTGTGTGATATTTTCTGAGCTATGAACTTAGCTTAAAGACTTCCTGTTTCATAGCTTTCAGTCCTGTCAAGATGTATTCCTTAGCATGATTCAGTTCTGTTGTTATAATGATACCAAGATTAACAATGAAGTGGTAAAAGATTAAAAGATAGTGTGACAGCAAGCATAAGGCTGGACATCGTCTGGAGTGGAAAGTAGAAGAGTACAGAGGAAAATTTCAGGCTGGATGTTGTTTTAACAGTGGTTTAGGCATTCTTTGTTTTCTGTAACTGTGTCTGTCGATCCTGTCCTTGCTGTAACACTTGTTAACACCACAAACCTTTTTCTTCCTCTCAGCTAGCTGTTGTAATGCAGCGTGATCTAAAACAGTTGCAGGAGATGGAAATTACCACCTTAAATTTATCCAATTTGAGAAATATTAGCGATGTAATTAGAGATTTGACTAGAGAACATGACATCTAAAGTTCTTCTGTGCTAGGTACTGACACAGTTAGAGAGGCAAGCATTAACTGATATATTAATCAAAATCGGGCACAACCATCTCTGGTTTAAGCTGCGGGCCCACAGGACTCATTGTGAGTTCATTCCCGTGGAACTGTTGAGGAAGCACTGAAAAAGAAACTATTATTTGGCAAAAAGGATCTGATTGTGCAGAGCCTTCCTTCCAAGGCAGTAAAGGGTCTGACCATCAGTGGGAAACTCTACAGGATGTTCCTCTTTGTTATTACTTTCACAAGTTTTTCATATTTACAATGTTCTGTCTCAAGACTTGCAGACCTTGCCAAACCCCAGTCTACTTCATGCTAAATAACAACAAAAAGTCATTCAGTCTGTCTTAAAATCACAAATGAATGTACTTGGGATAAAATTTACGTTAAAACAGAGCTTTTATATCCAAAGACATGGCAGGCAGCAACCCATCTTTATGGATGCTCTACTATTAGTGCTCCCAAATTGTGGTACCATAAAATAGAAATGCCAAGTAAATAGCATTAAAAACCACCTCTAAAACAGGAATTTTACTAGCAGTGTTGGACAGCACTTTGTCTACAGGTTCATCTTTTTATCCTGAGTAATGTATCCTGCATCTCAAGGAAATGAATTGAGATATGAAGGGAATTCTCATCTGAAGTTTAGTCATACTCCAAAGAAAATATTAGCATCCTAGCGAGAGGATGGGCAATTCCCATTGGTCTGCAAGGCAAATCAGGAGGAAAATGTCACACTTATACAAGTTCTGTGTTAGAACTAATAGAAACTTTCAGAGTTAAATGTTTCTGGTGAAATGCATACGGAATGGAACATTCAAAGCGAAAAAAACCCTCTTTCCATACAGCACCGCACTCCGTAATTAACTCGTAATGCAGCACAACTATAGCACTGGTCTAAGCAGCATCTGGGCAGCTTTTTTCCCCAAATCCACAAGTGTTGACTGGAGTAGTTATCTATACTCATGATTTACTGTTCGTCATGAAGCTACAGCTTCCAGTCTGCCTGGCAGAGTTTTGGTGGGAGACGATATCTCCAAAATTGAGATTCCTAATGCCTCTAAGTTCTTACCTGTCCATTGAAAGAAAAACAACTCAGAACTGCTGCTTTTCTAGGCTCCTTTTCCTTAGCTAGGACATATGTGGAGGGATAGTGATAGAACAAGGGGAAATTATTCCAAACTGGAACCTAGAATGTTCCATCTTAATATAAGGAGACATTCAAGACCAATCTGGACATGTTCCTGTGTGATCTAATCTAGATGATCCTGCTCAGGCATGGAGGGTTGGACTGGATGATCTTTCGAGGTCTCTTCCAGCTCCTAATATTCTGTGATTCTGTGAAGTGACTCTTCATTCTCCCTATGTTTTTGATGGGAACAAATTTGATCAGTAAAATAAATTTATCCATCTTTCTTTTGTTTGTGAGTAGCTTGAAATATTCTCAGATTTATTTGAAAAGACTTGTGAAATTCTTCACCATTTCCCTCCCAAATAGCATACTTGAATTTTGTTGTTAACATTTTGTTATTTAATTTTGTACACTGCATTGTGTAACTTGTTTAGAAAAATTAGTCATTGCTTTTTCTGTCCCAAGATTAGTTATTTAGACTAGATCTGCAAAGGTCAAATTAGGAACTTTACTCAGAAATAAAAAGTGTTTCAGACAGCACTCTTGTAGTCACAAATGAAATGGTCTTGTGAGTATTACAGAATACATGCTGTAGGAGAAGAGATCACATAGGAGGAGACACATGGTTTGGTGTGGGACCTAAGTTCAGGATGAAGAGAAACAAGCAGTAGAGCTGAATACACAGCTGCTAAACAAATGGAATCCTGCTTCTTCCTGTTGCTGCATCATATATTGTTAATTATACTACAAATACTCTTGCTGCTTCATGCACATTCAAGAAAAACAGATGCAAAGGCACTGTGAAGAGGCCCAAATTGAAAGCCATCTTTATACCACCTGCTCTGGAGTGGTGAATGGGGTCAGGGTGTGGACAGCCAGCTGGCACGTTTTGGAGCAGAGTTTAGACTGACATTGGGCTCATTTAATAACACTTTGATAACTGGCACCTCTAAGACCAAAGGAACAGAGCCACAAACTACAGACACTTGCTTCTCCTTGCTAAGAGTTTGTAAATTGAGGATATCACCCCATATTTCTTATGCAGAAGTACTCTTTAAAGACAGAATTCTTTCTACATTTAGAGCTTTTCTGGAACTCTCTTAACTAGCGCCTGAATAGAGTTCAAATCCAGTCCCAATGCTGACATTTGTGCATGCTTCTATCCAGTATTTTCTCAGGCAAAACTCCATTGGCTTTGAGAACAGTTTTGCTTGAGCAAGAACATCAGGTTTGACCTTTCAATTGCACAGTGACAATTAATAACAGTTCAAAACAGAGGTTGTTTTTTCTTTTTTTTTTAAACACAATACAAAAAATCCAGTCTCTTACAGAGTGTTTACTGCCACTGAAGCTCTCTTCTCCCAAAACCAACAGAAATAAAATGTTTTTTCCAAAGCTGCTTCATCATCCCTTGAAGAACCTCCACAGAGTTCAAGAGTTATTAAATCAACACGCTTCCAAGTGCCTATGCTTGCATCAAATTCAGCAGCACAGCCAGAAGTTTCCAATTCTTATATATGTAAATGAAGCCTAAACCAACTAAACATACAAACACTGTTGTGGCAGAGTGGGAGTGAGAGCTCAGCTCAGACTTAGTTCTCTATCCGTTAGTAAATGTTTTTTCCCCTTTCGACCTTAAGACAAGCAAAGGAGATGGTGTGGCTTGCAGTCCAGCCTAATTTATCTCCTCTGTAAATCTTGTGAATTGCTATCTAAACAACTGTTCTATAAAGCAAAGCCTTTGACTGATTGGTCCCATGTGTCATATGGCCAGGTCAGATAGGTATCTGTTCACTTATTCCATCAATGTGAGAGAGAGGCCAGCATAAATTCAGTGCCATATCTATGTTTATTTAATTAAAGTATTAACTACATGTGACAACAAAACTTGCTACTGAAAGGAGGAAGCTAACTTTATACTATGGAGGAGACCAGGTGAATAACTGTAAGTTTATGGGCTAGTCCATCGTTCCATTCATTCATCTGTTCACACTTTTAATTTTTTTTTTATTTCTGACATTTAAGACAGAACACCACTTTCCAAAACAACCTGAACCTCCCTCACCTTTCCAGTGACCGGAGAAGAAATACTGAAGCATGCCCAGACTACCCAGTGTAGCCCAGTGTTTGCCTATACAGTTGAACAAGAGATGCTTTATCTTCTCATTTAGACTCACCTGCTATTGAGGCCTGGGTAAAATCTTGGTCCCTTGGAAGACAAAAGCAAAATTCCCATTAATTTCTTCAGAAACAAGGTATCACAGAATATTAGGAGCTGGAAGAGACCTCAGAAGACCATCCAGTCCAACCCCCCTGCCTGAGCAGGATCATCTAGAGTAGATCACACAGGAACGTGTCCAGATTGGTCTTGAATGTCTCCAAAGAAGGAGACTCCACAACCTCTCTGTCCCAGTGCCTGTCCCAGTGCTCTGTCCCCCTCACAGTAAAAAACTTCTTGCTTTCACAATTTTAATTTCTAAACAGGTTGGGGTACAGACGTTTAACTAGATTGTGGGTTTTCCTACACTGAGTGATGTCTCCTGGAAGTAGGATCAAATGTTTGCAAGTCACTTGTAATTCTGCTATCTGTGAAGAAAGACCTTCATGCTGATTGTTCACATTAGTATCTCATCTGCTTCAGCTATGTCACAAAGCATGAAGAGAAGGAATGTACTAAGGGCTTCTTTGCTCAAAATAACATTAATAGTAGTGATAATATTAAAGGATGGAAAGACTAAGCTAGACACCAGATAACCTTGTGGTAAAGCATGACATGGACTCTCTATGTAGACTACTTCCATACACTGACTAGAGGCCAATATAAACTCAAGTAAATAAATAACATTCCCTTGCATCTAAAGATGAAAATGTTCAGGGTCTTCACAGTGCCCTGTTCACAGTGTACAGTTTTCTAATGACCAAAAGACTGTAATTGTGGAGTTTACTCTGACAGATGAAGGTGTAACAAGAGTCAACAAATAGGAGAAAGAGGATCAATTCAAGGTAGCAGTAAGGCTGTATTTTTAACAATGACATTATTTAACAAGTCTGGAAAAAATTATCCAGGAACATAGTGGATCTCCATCACTGGAAGTCTTTAAATCAAGAATGGATGTCTTTCTGATGACCGTGCTTGTTGCTGTAGCAAGAGTTATAGGCTTTGAAATTCCATGGATTGTGTCATCCAGGAAGCCAGAGTAGATGATTGTGTTTGGTCTCCAGTGGCCTTCCAGTCCCCACAAAGCACTCAGCTGGATTGCTACTTGCAGCATGTGTAGAAGAGGAAAAGTAACATTTCTCATATCTGGACAATAGATGACAAGTGGTTTCCACTGCAGTTACAGATCAGGTTTCCTTTAATTTTCCAGACAGTGCACTAATTTTTAAGGGAATAAGGAAACTGCCAAAAGACCTTTTGGTTATTTTAAATTTCATTATAGCAGCCTTTCCACTCCTCCCACTTGACCTCCCCTCCAAGTTCAGTTTAGAGGTAAACAATGCATAGAAGTGGCCTACTGGTCCAAATGTGGAAACACTGGCCCTGAACAACTGTGCTAGTATTTGGGCCCCATTAAATGGCATTAATAAAAAGTTGACTGAATTTCTCTGGATGCTCTGAAATGAGTTTTGAAAGAAAACAGCTTTCACCAATCTGAAAAAAATATATATATTTCATTTTCAATTGGCACATATTGACTGAGGTTGGCCATAATATTTATGAATAACCATAGAAACATGATGAACAGGATCTACACAGTTCCTTCCAAACTTCATTGCCAGAATCAGTATATTCATATAACACTCTTAATCTGATATACCAGGTAATGGCAAATATTACTTACCCAAAAAAGAAGAAACAAACAGAGGCATTCCTTAGTGGTGTTCTGCAAATAGATCAAGATTATGTGCACACTTTGAGCAGATCATAGCCAATTAATTAAACCACAGAATATCTGCAAATATTTACTTGATGGCTGTGGTTTGAAAAAGCTATAACAGTATATAAAATAGATTTGCTTTACATTTCAACAGACTCGTTGGAGAGCATACATGATAGGAAAAAAAAAGAGGAAAAAACTAAAATCAAAACAAACAGATTATGTTTCCAAAATCCTACCAAATATGTGATCCACTGAAATTATCAGACTGTTAACTGCTTGTAAATCTGCCTAGACTGGAGTTGTGAAATTATTTTTAGTATGACAGCAGGAACCTTTCTAATGCTACCATTGTGGCACTGTGTCAGCTGAGTAAGAGGCAGCAAGCATGGCATGAGAGTCAGTTAGGCAACCTGAGAACAAGGCAGTTAAGTAATACAAAATTTTCTTTCCAAATAGAGGAAGAAGTATACTGATGTAATTATATTTATAGCCTGTGAACTTCTGAAATCCTAGGGAGAGTACATATGAGGACAGTGCCATGGCTTTACATAGTCCAATGAGCTATGTAATTTTTTAAAAGCATCAAGAACCTTTGCTCATCTCCTTTAGAGTGTGTTAGTGCTATACTGTCCTTGGTGGAAGTAGTACCTTCCTGGCACAATCATTTTACGTCCATGATTGCCAACCTCAGCACTTCCCCAAAGTCATGTTATATGCTTTGATAAGTCATAGACTTGGTTCAGTCATTTTTATTTCCTGATTTGAGATTTTGGTGTTTGCAGAGAATAAGGTTTTGTGATCTCCAAAACATACTTTCTCTTGTAGGACAATTTACATAACCCATTCATCAGGCTGGGTGGCAGCAAAGAGGAGTTTCTCTTTGGAAGAGGAAGAAGGTAGAAGGAGATGCTGTTGTGGAGGTGTTCTGGAGATTGGGAGAGCTCTACTGTTCTCATCTGTCTTTAATGTTTTCAGTTCCCATTGCGCCATAAACTGTAGGAGCTACTCTACTGTTTCCAACGGATTGTACAGATAGATACTGGGTACATGGTAGGATTTTAGGGTTTTTTTAATGGTACTGAGGAAAAAATGGGAGAGTGCAGAAGTTCAGCTGAGCATTTCTGCTGACGTCCATAGCTGTGGAAGAGTTAACAATGTTAACAGGCTGTCATCTTCTGGTTGCAAGTTTAGTCCACTAGTATGACTGAGATGGGGCTTCACATTGCTCAGACATATTGTTTCAAGCTATCTATGGAGTAGAGAAGATAACAGTGCATCAGCTTACATTTTTATAGCTCTACTTGTAGTTATGGAAGGAGGAAGATTGAATCTTTGAGTGTTGATTTCAGAGAGTGCAGAAATGCAGAGGCACTTTTGAAAATCTTTTCTGCAGTTTATTTTAAAAGTGAAAATTTAGATTTTTTAACTTTGATTCTGAGAAAAATGTCAAAGATGGAAAAAATTATTAGGCTCTGCATGTGTGCAAAAATAGATATGACAGAACAAATGTTCTGAAGAAAACCGGTGTAGCTTTATTGCTAATGAAATTACTCAGAATAATATGAAGGCCTGAAAAAATAAACTAAAGGAGGTGAAAACTGGCATTTGAACATTAAACTAAAACAAACTTCATACTTAACTTTGTAAATCATAACAATTCCATTTCTCCAAGCTACTCTAACAAATTGAGCTTTGTCTTCCAGGCCGATGGAAATTTATTACACAGTGCTGTTGCAAAGTAAAATGGCTTCAGCGACTTTATGGAAAGCGAAAAGGTTCCCAAGCTTTCTGTTCCCCATCCAGTTTGTCTCATGCTCAGTTTCACTTTCAGAGTGCCCTAAGAGAAAATGTAATTTAGACTTCATTCACAAGTTAATGGCACTGACTGTAATCCTTCAAAATGATGGATACTGGAATTTTTCCCCTTTTACAGGAGGAATCGCATTTCTCAATGTCATGCAAGGAAAAGAAACAAACATGCAGAAACAGCAACTGGCCCTCAAATCTTTGAAGATACATTTGTGTTTCTAAAGCTGAAGTAATTTTCCTGCCAGAAATCATTGTGACCTAAAGTTAGAACTCTTCTATCTATGCCCTTTGTACTGGGAATTGGAGGGGAAGCAGGGATATCGTCAAGCAGAGTTTGTCTCTTGATGTAAAGGAAAAGCTTAGAAACAAACACAGACTTCTGTTGTCTGTCTCTTGTGCTCTGCACATCGTGACCTATTGCTGCATGTTTGAACACAAGTATTGGGTTTGACTGATTTTGCAGTATGGTATCTGCTCTGCACATGAGGAGGTCTTTGCTAAAAGGCAATATGCTCAAAACGTTTTTCAAGAACCTCTGAGGGTAAGAAATGGATGTGTTAGCCTGAAACAGATGGAAGGATAACACAAAGCCATTCCGCTCTCTGCCTCTGGTAAAACAAATGCTAATAGCAAGAAAGGAGGCCTAGGAGGGATCTACTTTTCACACGGTATAGGGAAGGTTGTTTCACTCAGACTAATAAAACTACAAACCCAAACTTTGCACTTCTGCAACATTATCTCTGTCCTCTGATTTAGTGAGATGGGAAAGGTAATTCTATCACTTTGAGACTATCAGATGGGCCAGTCCTCACAACTCAAGCTCAGTATCTTCAAACACAAAAAGGTTGCAAACCCATGAAAACATCAAAAGCAACAGCTGGCAGAACAGCAGCAAGTCTATCCTGGCTAATAAAAGCAGGTGGAAACAGCTGCGTGTACGGCTAATGGAACTACTCGGTGTTTCCTTCAAAGAAGGTGCACATCAAACTCATAGGTAAATATAAGGCTTTAGCCACTCAGACAATCAGCACTCAACCCCGAGGGAGTAAGAATCATTAAGTCTCTGCAACACAGGGAATAACTCAGTGTTGATTGGATGCATGTTGTACTCAGAACTAGCTGTTAGAGTCTTTACCAGGTTATTTCTCTTCCAGATGACAGCATTAATGGAAGCAGCATGCACAGAGATAGTTTTATGTCACTATAGAGTGTCTTATGGCCACGGAGTGGAAACTTCTGTGGTTACACTGATGACTTTGCTGCAGCTTTGTTAGAATGAAGTACAAGTTGCTGCTATTATGATATAGTAGGGGCAATATCACAAGAATCTGTACAAGAATATTAGTTGGAATAGTATTAGTAGCTCTCATGTCCTTCAAGTCTGGCATGTTTAGTCTGAGGGATATCCCATTATACTAAGGTATTGTAGTGTTGGGTGGAGGTCTGGTGTTGTCCATGTGTTTCCCATAAATGTCACTGCTATGGCGTGGAGGAGACAGAAGGGGTGAAATATTCAGGTGATTCTCCCGGCCAGTAGCAAGCATTTGGTCTTGTTGATTTTCGTGTTCTCTGCTCTTCTTAGGTGCCCTCCTCCAGCAATTTTCCTTTACCAATAGGTTTGTTCCCTTTAAACAGACAGGGAATAATACCTGGGAAAAAAGCATAATAAAGGGAACACTATTTCTTCAGTGGCATTTTGGGGTATGTTTTTATACAAAAACTTTTAGCATCTGCTTTTGCAAGAAGACATATACCTTAAAACACAGACACTTGATAAACAAGCTGGAGTAGGTTACTGGATTGTATCAAGATTGTTTGGTGATGCATTGACATTTGGTGTCATGACTCCATTAATCAAAAATATTTTGGAGGAAATTCTTCCTGGTTCATTCATCCACAAATAATTTACACTGGGAGCAGTGGATCTAAACCTCTTTGGCAGACTGAAATCGAGGAGCATGATGAACAGCTAGCCTGGCTCCTGAGTGACCAGACACCCACTGCTTACCAGGGGTCTAATTTTTTTTCAGGCATGCAGTTAGTCTGTTGTGCCTGGAGGGAGCTCACAGTAGATATTTGTGAATGATAAAATAAAAAGGGACTAAGGGCTCTGGGACTCAACAGAGGATCTTAGGTGAAAGAAAGCGCAGTTGTTAACCTTCCTGTGCCTGATATGTGGTTTGTCAATTAGGCAGCAAAAGCTGAGTTGGTTGTATATTGACCTGCAAACATTAAACAACTGGCTGGGAGCCATATCCTGTGAAGACTGTACTGTCCTTTTGATTTGAAAAGCAGCACCACAGTTGTGGTTCCACTTAGGGTTTTTGAAACACAGGCTTTAATAAAATAAAATTAAAAAAAAAAAATCTTTCACCAGGTGCACTTTGACTATTTATTTGGAAAAAATAAAAAGGATTTGCACAGAAGTATCCATAGTTTTCCAAGGGTTATTAACATGCATAGCCATGCCTGGCTTGACCGTCAGTATGCTCCTAGACAGAATGACAAAGCTGGAAAAATGAAGTCAAGGAAACATGAGCTGATTTATTTTTTATGCATAACAAGCTAAACCTTGATCCAGTGCATCTGTGGAGCAAAAGAATATTTATTCAGTTCCACCATCAAAAACACTGAGAAACACATGAGATGAGTGTGAATTGTCTCAGCTGAACTCATGTATTCTCCAGGCATAATCAAACACTGGCCCAATTTTTAATGTGGGCTACTTAACTGGATGTCAGAAATTCCACATTTGGAGGTTAAGTTTGACCTTTACTTACATAAAAGAAGCATTTAAGAGTCTCCAGTGAGTGTCAGTGTCTGAATGCAGATGCCTTATTTGTAAACTCTGTTCCTTTACAATGATGCATTCCAGCAGGAGGAAGCCCTGATCCTGCACACGGTTTGAAGCAGGCCTCAGCTTGCTACCACTGGCACTAGCCTGCTGGAATCCACTCATTCCATGGAATGGTACACTAGTAAAGACAAGCAAATGCAGAAACAGTTGCAGGGTTCAGGTCTAAGTTAGAATAATATTTTTTCTAATTACACTACAAATTTGAGAATGCAGTTTACTTTCAAGGTGGAGAATCAGAAATGCAAGTACTCAGATAACTGTCTTCCTCAACTATCAGATTTGCAGAGAAAAAAAACCCAAAGAAATTACAGTGAGACTTCCACAAATTGGTAGATCTTATTAAAGGTGGTAAAACAGGTGAAAAATGGGACTTTTTTAATCCAGCGGGGTCGTTTTTAATCCAGCCAGCCTGGAGGAGACAAATAGCACTGAAACCTGGCAAGATCACCTGTAGATCATACCTTCCACCTAGGAAAGAAGCAGGTGATGTAAACAGGTGTTCTTGCTCATAGCTGTTGGAGAAGTCAGTAATCTCCAGTGAACCATCTTAAAGGAGCACTTTTGGAACGAGGAAGTCTTAAGCATCTCAAGCTGTTTGCTCAGCGAAGCTTATCTGTGCTCCAAGACCTGGAGAGGCTCTTGCAGCTCCTGCTATCTCAAACTTGCCTTGTCAGTACACTGCACAGAAGGGTTGAAGCTAAGTGGAGTAGATATCTGCACACTGCAAACACTGCTCCAGTGGGTAGTCTTGTGTAGCCTGTGGCTCACATCAGCTACTTTTGCACACTGCTACTTTCTGTAGTTTAGAAAATAATCTTATTACAACATCAGAAAATTAACACATAAAGGGAAACGGTTTGTTGACTAGTTTTTAAATGCTGTGAGCTGCTTTCAAAGTTTAGGAATGATGTGAGAATCTCCAGACTTAGCTTTGGTTTTTAATACTGCTGGATCTGTATGAACAGGTCCCCATTTACTATGATATTATGCTGAAACAAGCAAACTAATGTTCTTGTTCCCATATTGATTTGTTTGGTCAATTAAATTAATGTAAAAAAATAATGTAGCTTTAAGGTTAAAAATGTCATCAGTAAAAGGCATTGCTCTCTGAAGTGTGTTCTTCACTTGCCAACTACTACTTGGCAGGCATGAACAGCCAAGGTCATTAGTTTGGTACTTTATAGAGAAGGGTGTAATAGACTTCATCCAACCTTCAAAATCTAGGGGAATGCCAGATTACCAGCATAGTTATTTTATTTGCCGAGCCACAGGGGATGTTAAAAATCTGTAGGTAACTTCTCTACTTTAAACAAGTGTTCTTACTGTGTATAGCTTGCAATTCACATGGGCAGATGTCCACGAGAGAGCAAAACTCGGTGAAAACTGGACTGTCAGTCAATCAATCAGCACTGAGTATGCTTCTCTAAATAGAATGACATCTACAGTACTTGCTAGTGCAAGTGTATATGTCTTTGAATGCAGTTCAAACTACATTCTGGCTGGTCTAAGCATATGAAGTACTCTGACAAACAGGGTTTGTTCCCCAGGAGGATTATGTTTGTCTTTAGATGTAATTCTTTTTCTCATTTTATCTGTTTGGTTTTTGTGGGGTGAGATTTTTTTTTAATTTCACAGGTAAAGAAATGGAAGTCCTTTTCAGGCAGAAAATTTGCTGCATAATAAATGATATTGTGAGTTGGGTAGTTCTAGTGATCTAGATCATTACCTGTGGAATATACAAGGGAGCTATCTACATCTACCTCTTGATATTTCTAGTGGTTCTTAAATTTAAAGTTGATTCTTGCAATATTATGAAAAGGCTTCAAAAGTAAAGACAGCTATAATATATATACTTTTAGGAAAAATAACTTCACATTTCCAGGTTTTCCTCTGTAATTCTGTGGAGTAGAAGTTTAAAGAAAAGTAACACTGAAATTCTCAAGATCCCGGGAGCTGGGGCTTTCTTTTTAGAAAAAGCCCACTCACTGTCAGTATAAGTAGCAAAAATCACGAGTGTGGTAATCCTTTTGTCACACTGAATTTCCTGCACTTTTTTTTTTTAACAGATGATGGCCCTGGTGAGAGGGTGAGACTGTGTACAAATGTTTGTGGTTTAGAGCCCAGTTTTCCAAAGAGAAGTCCAGAGCACACAATACGTCACCTGTTTGTACTCCAGCTCCATGAGGCAACTAAGACAGAATTATACAGCGTTTCCAGATCAGCTCTCCCATGGGGCTTTAAAGCTGAGTTTTGGTCTCTGCAACACACAAAAATGTTTCCCCACATGAATTCAAGTATTACTTCTTGGCTGTACAGCATGCTACAAGCTTTATCCACTGGTGTTACACTTTTATACTCTTTTAACGATTCCCAAACTAAGGTGGGGAGCATGGGTTTGCCAGCGTAGTATTAGTCTGCCTTTGGCTAAGGAATTATTTGCTTTTCTTTCTGTTACTGCTAAGCAGATTATTCACTGTTCATGTGAAGAAAATCTTCTTGCAAGAAAATGTCTTTCAAGGTTGTAATATATCTAATGAGAGACAGAGGAGATTTTGTCAAGTGGGCTTCCTCTACCTCCAGTTTGATCCACTTTTGTGACTGACTTTGGGAGCAGCAGAAATCAGGCCCAGCTAAATGCTTTTATTCTATGTTCTGTGAGCTTAGAGCCCAAGTGAATACCTGGGCATGGCACAAGAAGGATTGCTATTGTCTTCAGTAGCACTGGAGGATATCCAGTGAATAGTACCAAAAAAGACTTTACTAAAATTAGGAGTGATGTAGGAGGCATGTAGCTCTTCCTCTGTGCCTTTCTCCTAGAACTTACTGCCAGTCCGTGAAGGGAAAATTTACACTGCAAGAATCAACATTTTTATGATGGTACAAAGATTCTCTGTGCTGATAGTCAGCAGGAGAATCAACCAGTGTGAAAAGTCTCAATGGTCGTGTTTATTCTGCCTTGTGGTCATCCATATTGGGAAATCTATTGGCTCCTTTCCCACTTGTGCTCCTGTGGCTCTGCTCTGAAGACATAAATGACCTGTAGGCCAGGCACTGGCTCCCAAGATGTGGAGTAAGTCCAGCAAAGGTGGACTCAAGCAATCTCTTCTGTGTCAGATTTGTGAATACAAACACAGAGGGACCACAGCATGACTGATGTATACAGAAATGAAGATGATGGTAATAGATAGCTCAGGGGTTTATTGCAGCTTTTATTCACTTACATATCATGTAGTTGCATTGATTATTATTAAATCTTTAATTTTCACAACAATTACCAGTTTTTAAATTGTAAAAGGTCTTTGGCTAGGTGGCTTTAAGCTCTCAAGTGATATTTATAGTAGGCAAGCTGTGGTCATATTTTCAGACGCTTTGTGGTTGTATTTTCAGTCAGGAATTAGGGCAAGAATAAGACCATTCTTCTCCCCTCTCCAGTTAAAAATATTGGATAAAGGCATCTTTCTGGTGTGGTTTCATGTTTGTTCATTGTGGTGTGGACAATGGATGGTGTCAATCATGCTGCCATGTCAGTAGTGCAGAAAGACTAGACCAGCAGGAGAATTGATGTGCATGCTTAGACTCAAGGGAGTACATGCAGTGCAAATAAATGGAGAAAGCAAGCTACATGGAGGCACTGAGTGTTCCCTTTGTACATCAGATTGTGATTTTTGGCTTTTGAAGGAAAGTAGGTGGGCAAAATAGAGCAAAGGAGAGGATTTTCACTAGCCAGCTCCGAGCTTGACTTTGCCAAGAAAATAACTTTAAGTGCAAACGGAAACCCTATCATATACAACTGTGTGTTGAATTTCAGGGGACGGAAATGTTGTGTAAGTAGTCAGAGTCCATGTTTGCTTTCTTGGAGTGTTTTGTTTCCCCCAGTTTCTTGAAAAGAAAAATGGAACTTGGAGTGGGAAAAAGAAGGAGAAGAAAGAACTGGCAGAACTGATAAAGCAAAACATTATATTGACACTAGCTGGCAATAATATGTGTTTAACTGCCGAAAAAGGGAATGCGAATAAATATGGAGCTTTTACCAGCTGCTGCTGGCTAGATTTATTCTAGTTTTGCTTTTTTTTTTTCCCTTTTCCTCTGCCCTCAGTGTTTTGCTAATTATAAGCTGCAGCACCAAGAATATTTAATTTTGTTGAAAGGATGTGTGGTTTTATGGGTGGTGGGAGTGAAGTAGCCAGGCATACTACAAAGGTGAAGTGTCCTAAAGTAAAGGTTTTAAAGCATTCCCTGTCCATCTAAGCAAGCACCTTGTTGTGTTGGACTTTATATATAGCTTTACCACTGAGGCCAGCTTTAGGGTGTTCCCTGCACATGCCCTTATACTTTCAGTGATACAATTCCACAGTTCAGCAAGGTGGATTCAGATAAATGTCTTTATTTAATTTTTTTTTCTCATATATTGTACAAAAGCTGTGGAGTCTAGACCTGCATGAATATCTTTTGTGAATATCCTTGTTTCTTTTCTACGTTGATCTGCTTCTGGAAGACAGGACTTTACTGCCATAAATGGAGAGCATCAGCTTTTCTGTCAGCGTCTTTGGGAACTTAAAATATTTGTCAGAGCAGAAAGTGAAGGAGAAAGCCAGGACACTATAGAGTTTTTGCAGATGTTTAAGACATGTGGAGCCCTCAGTAGCAGATCTACTTTCATATCCTTTACACAGTTTTCAAGGCTGAGTCTGAGACTGGATGCTCTGGGATCCTGAACTGGCCCTTTTACTCCTTGCGTCAACCTGGGATACCAATGGAGACTTTTCCTGAAAGGATTGTCCATAAATCAATCTTAATTCTCTTGGCTCATTCCATGGAAGCCAGTTCAGTTACAGCAAAAAGACAATTTAAAACCAGTTACATGGGTACAGATGTGCAGAGGCCATCTTTATGGGGTCAACAAGCCCAAGTGCTGGGTCTTACACTTGGGTCACACTAACCCCAGGCAGTGCTACAGGCTTGAGACAGAGTGGCTGGAGGAGAAGGATCTGGGGGTGTCAGTTGACAGCAGGCTGAACATGAGCCGGCAGTGTGCCCAGGTGGCCAAGAAGGCCTGTATCAGAAGTAGTTTGATTAGCAGGAGTAGGGGAGTGATTGTCCCATTGTACTCAACTCTGGTGAGGCTGCACCTCTGTGTTCAGTTTTGGGCCACTCACTACAAGAAGGACATTGAAATGTTAGAGTGTGTCCAGAGACGAGCGATGGAGTTGGTGAAAGGTCTGGAGCACAAGTAAGTCCTGTGAGGAGCATCTGAAGGAACTGGGGCTTTTAAGTCTAAAGAAAAGGAGGCTGAGGGGAGACCTACAACTACCTGCATGGGGGTTGCAGGGAGGTGGGGGTTGGTCTCTTTACTCAGGTAACAAGTGATAGGACAAGAGGACATGGTTACAAATTGTACCAGAGGAGATTTAGTTTAGATATCTAGAAGAATTTCTTTACTGAAAAGGTGATCAAGTATTGGAACAGGCTGCCCAGGGAAGTGATGGTCACCATCCGTGGAGGTATGGAAAAGACATATAGATGTATTTGAGGGCATGATCTAGAGGTGGACTATGCAGGGTTAGGCTGCGGTTGGACTCGATCTTGAAGGCCTCTTCCAACACAAGTATTCTATGATTATATGACTTCTTGTAAAGTGCTGAGAGAAAAGACACAGAATCCCATAACTTTTTCTTTTATTATTTTTTTCCCACCTGGAAACCTCTCCAAACACTTAATTTCAGAGTCAAACTTACTTTACGAAGGTTTTTTAAAAAAATATATTGATGATACTTTGTAGCATGCTCAGAGCTTATCTACTGTTGGAAAGCCAGACAAAGTTATCAATCTGATTACTTCAGTTCCTGTTTTATTTCAAGGAAGGTGGCTGCAAAGATGTAATGTGAATTCTCCAATGAATGTGTGCTTTGCATTGCCTTCAGATGCCCCATTGGTTGCTCTTTTTAAAGGTTTTGGTGTGTTACTAGGCACAGCTGTTCTTATTAAACTCATTCATTCAAGATACAACTGAATAAGTCTTTAATCTCATCTGTGGATCAGTGACAAGTCAGCAGGTTCGTTGAAGGTATTACCAGCTGAGGAAATGTGTGTTTGCTGCTGCTGGATCAAAGAAAAATGGAGAGTTTTCCTTTATTGCCTTGGAAATTTTTTCCCCAAATGTGAAGAGGATCAGATTAATTTTGCATCTGATTGGTCATAAATGTGATGAAATAGTTATAGGCCACAAGTGGGAATTTTTATGGCTTATCAATAACCTGTACCAGTTTCAGTTTAATTTTTGGGGACAGAACTTAGGGATATCAGTTCAGGAGAGGATTCATGGCATGTAGGGATTACAGTACTCTGAGTAGAAGTGGTGACAGAAAGCTTTTTTATTTTTAAGTCCTTCTATGGATTTACCATGTAATTCTTGCAGGCTTATGTACTGTGAGAGCTGCAAAGCAGCTCTAAAATACTGCTGAAATACTTACTGGCAGAATATATTAATATTGTAGGACTAATTAAGTTTCTGTTGTAACTCCATGTGTATAGATAATGATCTGCTGATGGTGAGTGGTAATCCATGGTTATAAAGCTAACTGAACCAGCTGAGCTATGATCCCTCTAGTCCAGGAATTCTTCTGTGGTCACAGAGACCAGTATCTCCAGAAAATATCTCAGGCAGTAGATGTTGTCTGTCTTCCTGATGATTACAAAGGGATAGGATGCTCAAAATGTAAGCATCTCCTTTAAGTTACTAATGGAAGGAACTTTAACTTTCTAAGTTGAACTTTCTGACATAGATCCCATGAACCTGGAAATAGGAATTTCCTTAATCTCCTTTTTCCCCCCCCCCTTTTTAATGTGAAAAAAGATTACCAAAAAAAAAAAAAAAATCAGTGTTTTTAATATAGCAGCTAAGCTACAATAGCATTTTCCTTTTTCCTGCTACCATGAAGAACAGTAGAGTTTCTTTGTCTTTGCGCACTGGACATGAAAATGAAGCGTTAAGTTTCGAGTAACTATGGCTGGAACATGTAAGAAAAAGTCATTGGCCTCTAGGGTTCAGGTTTGAAAGGAAAAAGCAATGATACTAGTCAGAGCCTTGGCATTTCGGAGTCAGAGCTGTGGTATTTTAGGGTCCTGGTTGCTCAAATGACCTTCAGCTAGCATGTTAACAGCAGTGGCTTTTGTATCTCCCAGGTTGATTCTACCTTTGATCTGTTTCTCTCTGCCCATATGGTCAAGAAAAGACAGCCCCACATCCCTTCAGATTTGGTAAGTTGGTTTCTTTTTTTTGCTTGGAAAACTAAAAGCATTAAGCTGAAAGCTCAAACCTAGCATGAATCTATACCAAAAGAAATGGATGCTCTGAGACAAGAGTCCATCTGTATCCTGATATCTCTGAAGAATGGAATATCTTAAATGCAGCATCCCAGCAAGTCTGTTGTATCTAGCCTGGTTTTTATATGATAGGCCAGCTTCACAGTGTTTTGTTGGCTTTTTGATTCCCAGAGATCTGCTTAAAGTTAAGGCTGGTGTTTAATAAAAAAAAAATATAATAAAGCAGATACTGATCTGTTGACATACAGTGCAGTGTTTGTTCTGTCAGCATTTTGTCAACATAAAAGCCCCCCAAAACAGTGGGCCTGTCCGTAGATGTTTCTTTAGCCTCAGCAGTGGCTGGGTGGTCTGACTCCTGAACATTTGTTACCCATTATTGAAGACCACTGTATAAAGGTGAGTGTCCACAAAAACGAAGTACTGGAGCTTGCACTTCCTTACATAAAAGTACACTCATTTATACAATTCTTAGCTTCCCTTCATAGTTAATAGTGGTTCCCATATGTAATGTTGAATGGTTTAATCTGATGCAGGTCCACTGAAACCTAGTCTTCAACTTCAAAATTAAAGGGCTAAAGTAAAACTGGTATGCTGTTGTTGCTATTGTTATGTCAGCCCCGAAGAAAACTATTGTCACTTTTATAGCTGAAAACTGTGCTTTACATGGTTACAACAACTGGACATGGGGCTGCTCAAAGAAATGAGAGAATACTTTTGGAAAACATGTTAAAATTCCAGAAGTGGAGTGATGGTGTTTTTTCAGGGTTTTAAGCAGAACTGTTCTCTTGCTATTCTTCACCGCCCCCCCAACTTCATACCTTTAGAATTTAGATACTGAACCAGTTTACATGTTTTAAAACTTCAGTAATCATGAAAATTGTTAAATGTTAGATATGCTTTTATCAAATACATATATTTGTAATGAAAAATCCTGCTGATTTTATATCTATGTACATATATAAATATGTATAATGTGTTTGCATTGATCCCAATGTGTACAGGCACTTTTAGGACATTATTTGAATCCTATTAATGAGTATAGCAGAGATTCTTCTGAGAGTCAATATGAAATATAATCAGTGCTTACTATCACCATGCTCCACAGCATTAAGACATAGTGAAGGAAGTGTTATGCATATGTACAGACCCTCTATATTCTACAGAAACATAATCTTGCCATAATAGCTGAACCATCTGAAGGGTTGGAAGTGATCTAAAGCAGGAATGAATAGGGTTATGCTTTCCAAAAAAGTTGCATCAATTGTCATGACAATAGGTGGCACCCTTATGCCAATAAATATCATCTTGTTTAATTTAACCAGAATTTCTTGGATTTACCTACTGGGATTCCTTTAAACAAAATAATTGGAATTAAAAACAAAAGCAAGTAATCAAAGCAGAATATTCATTAGGGAAATGAGGGACATTCCTGGAAAACAAAAATGTAAGCTCCATTCTGACTCTTAGGTTTAAACCTAAGACTGCCAGTACTGCTCTGTTGAGGAAATTGAGAATTTTGAGTACGTTCATGTATTGAGCAATGCACACAAACTGTGTAAATGTATGCTTTAGAACCAAGATTTTCTATTCCTTTGGGATTACTTTAGAGTGTGAAAGAAACAAAATGTGTCCTGTTGTATTTCCCTGTTACACAAACACATGAGTACATGGGATATCTCAGGGATCTGAAATTCATACCTGTAAAGAGGAAAGAAAAGTAGTCTTATAAGAGTGGATTTCTCTCAGTACAGCTTTTGTCATTTTTACTTCAAATATGAACCAAAACCTGGAAAAAAGTGATAACTAAACTTTATCAAGGCACAAGGATTATTGCTTACAGTTTGGAGAAATCACTGTACCCTAAAGGGGCCATATTTATTGCTCCTCCACTGAGATTGATAGATTACGAAGGGGCAAGAGAGAGGACATTAAAAATGCCTAAGTGCACTGCAGAACAATGAAAAGATACCATATATTATGAAGTGTGAAAAGACATCTGCTTTTATTGTATATTGATTTTGCTGATATAATTGGTTATAAGAAGATAAGTTTTGCTAAGACTAAGTTTTATACACTTTTTTTAATATGGTTTAAATATCTGATGTAATTCTGAGAACATAAATTGTCTTAGGACTGCAGATGGCCCATAAAATTTGCAAAACCTTGACCATCTATAAGCTGGAGTTGGATCAGAAAAAGCTTCAGGATGCATTGAACTTTGCTAGTTTTGGCAAGGTCTCCATTAGGATTTTGCTTGCATTTTGTTTCATCCTTACATTGCAAAAGTAACATCTTAATGGTGGTAAAGCAAAACTGAAATGGAAAAAGAATTTTGAAAATATTGATGGAGCTCATGAAGTTCCGTTCTAATTCATGAGACTTAACACAGCTGTTGTCTTAGCTACATTTTTGTTGATGTATCTTTGATGTTGTAGGCATAATTAAAATTTCCACTGCTTCATGAAATGTTATTTTTTGGACCTCTCTTTGTTTCCTTTCATCATCTCATTCTGACTTTTGCAAAGATTTTGCGAAGCACTGTAATACCTGGACAAATTGTATTCATTAGGATGAGTGCTGTCTCCAGGCTTTGGTGCCAAAATGGATCTGTTGATTTCTGCTCAGCATTTGCTCCTCAGCAGCAACTGATCTGGCTTTAGGTATGTGGTTACAGAGCCAATGGGACCAAGAGACTATTGCAAGTCACTTAAGTCTATCACATTGCACTTAAATGAAGATGTCTTACCACTTTTGCATGCTCATCTTGGACTGACAAATACTCTCTTGCTGCTGTTAAAGGTTTCTATTCCTTGAATTTCACGGAGGGGAAAACTCCTGGGTAGAAAACCAAGTATCTTGCAACACTGTCCTATTTTGCAACTCTATGAAAAGGCAAATCCTAAGCCTGACTGCTTTATGATTTAAATAATAAAAAAAAAAAAGTAGCATTAAAACAGCTTACAGATCTGTATCACTCTCCAACATTTCATGTGTGTGACTACTCATCCAGCAGAAAGCATGCATGTTTCTGGATAAAAATTACTCATAGTACAGTTTGGGAGCTTTGGTACTATGCTTTTAAAATAATCTTTTCAGTATCATGTGAAAGAAGGTAGAACTCCTAAATGGAGGGTCTGTGTCTAAGTTGTTGATACCACTCTATTCTGAGATCTGTTCCATGTCTTTACCATCAGTAAAGATTTTTATATTTTTTTCTTTGTGTGATTTTTGGTGGTTTTCCTTTTTTCAGGGCTATTAGAGTGGGTAGAAGCCATTTCATTGCAACATGTAACTTTACGGATGGTGAAGGGCAGGCTCACCAATCCGAAGCTCTTCCCCTGATGCTGTTATTTGTTAAAAGTTCGATCTGCTTTTTTACGGGTAAATAATTGAAATTGAAGAAGACTCCATTATTTCTCCATTTTTCATGAAATACCTTTAGATTCTTTTTTGAGTGCATAAAATATTACTCATCCACAGTTTCTGAAACAAGAAGTAAAAATGTATTCCACTGAGGGAACTGAGCAATGGAACTGTATGGAAGAACCCTCCCCGACTGCATTTTGCTTTCACAGCTAGAGTTCTATTTCCCCTGCTATTTTCTATATAAAAACACTTACATCTGACAAAAGCTGTTAGGCACCTGAAGAGCAATGGTAAAAACTGAGAACTGACTTTGGGCCAGAAGGTGCCATCTGTCTTTACTTCCACTTTTCCTGAAGAAACCATCTCCCCATACTGATGCATGATGAAAAGTGCACTTGTTATAAATTTCATGTAGTTTCCCGGTGGTAGAAGGACGGCCAAAATGGTGGTGACCAAGTCATCAACATGTCAAATACTTAGGTTTTTGTCCTGGTGAATCACTGTGTGGTCAAGGAATTGGTCCATTTCCTCTGGAAAAAAATGAACTTCTCCTGGCAGCGGATGCCAGCTGAGAGGCAGTGTGCTTTCTGGTCTGCCAGCTGCTGCTCCTGGGGTGTAGGTTTAAGTTTAGACTTCTGTGCTCCTTAGTAAATGGACAGTGCACTCTGGTTTAAGTGATATGTATGATATATTGCATTTGTATGATATCTTTGTATCTATATAAATCTATCCCAGGGAATGATTCCATGAGATTCAAATTATTATTAGAGGACCTGTATGCACATTGCTCTGAGCTAAGCACATGTAGAGCTGTCTAGCCGTGTTCACATCACATAACACTTAGTCCTGGGTTTCTCTTCAGGTCTTCCCATGGTCTATGACATTGCAACTACTTGTTGGTATTTTTATAGCTCATAATGTTTTAAATACATTAAATTAAATTAAATGTAAAGAGGTTGTGCTGCAGCTCAACAGAAGAAGGTTCTTAAAGCATGAAATTGTTACAAGTCTCGGTGCATTCAGTGTTGTCCAAGGATAGAAATCACGCTGGAAAAAATTGAACCCTACGTAGCATAGAGGCAAAGGTGGTGCAATCTCATTCACTATGCATTTGAAAATCTACCATGAAGTAAACTGTGGCAAGTGATACACCTAGAATTTGTTTCAGAGGGAATTACTTACCTGTCTCTAAGAGACAACCTGTAAGGAAACTGATGTTTATAAAATTTGTGTGATTTGGGAACAGGATTTGAGGCTGAACTGAGAAACTTTGACTTTAAAGTCTGCATGTACCAATCGATACTAAAGATGAGCTCCAAGGAGCAATGAAACAAAGGCCAAAAGAAAGGGGAAAGTATCTTCTGATTACAAGTGTTAAGAAAGGAAATACTATTCTCCTTAAGCAAGATATTAACTACACGTTGAGTTCGGGGAGGGAGGGAGGAAAGACAAAGCTCTTTAGAGCTTTCTTTCTTGTAAGAAAGAAAGAGTCTATTTACAGCTCATTTGTACATACACAATATACGAGTATTCTGTCTCACTATCATCTGGTCAAATTTTATATTGAAAGACCCAACAGACTGTGTGGTTTACAAGGAGTTGCAAAACTAAGTGAAGCACATTAAAAATACATTTCTGGTCTAATCCCATTTTCCAAATCCACATATTAAAGATGAATATAATAGCCCAGGTTTCAAAACCAACAGTGTTCTCTTTACAGCTCAGCATCTTTGTTTTCAGAGTGTTAGGCGTTTCCATGAGTTACACAGTACTCATAGCACACAGAGATGGGTGTGGGTAGTAGGACACCAGCCTTCATGGTGCACTGTAGGAGCCCAGGAAATTTTGAGCAATATGAAGGTTAACAGTAACCTCTGTGTCTGCAAGCTTTCTGGATAATTTCACAAGGTTTTTAGTTTGTCAGCTGGGGTCTCAAATTTAAATTCTAACCTAGACTTTGAGGATGTAAATACTTTTCTAGAAATAGATCTTAATGTCTCTGTGATTCAGCTCTTTTCTGCTTGTGAGTTGTGTTCCTTTGCCTGTTGAGACAGTAAGTTCTTTGGGGCATGGTCTCCTCCTGTGGGTTCATACATATGCTTGTGTGAGGGACTCTGAACTCATGGGAAGAGGACTTCATTTTTTTCTCTTTCATTGAACATCTCCATAAGAGAATAGAGATGCAAGTCACCTGATTGTGTCCCAGTTTTTAGGCTTGGACAACCTGCTGAGGCCTGGAAGCCTTGTAATGAGTAGTTGCAGGAGATGACTCACTACCTGGTGAAGTAGCTGTGGGAGTGAGGTATGCTTAGCTTTTTGTGAGACTGTACAGATTCTGGCTTGCTTTGTCAGATAACATCTGTCTTTCCCTTATTTAATTTTCAGCAGTTCAGCAGAGATGCTCTTTTTTGATGCCATGGAACAGGTCACCTCTTAGTATCTCCCCTTCATGATACCTCCACATTTACCAGAAAATGGCTAAATAAGGCATGATAGCTTTGGTGATCTTCAGCCTTTATAGAGGATCTGTGGGGAGACAACAGTAGGGTTGACCACTAAAATGTGCTATTTTATTGAACATGGACAAGCATAAAAAGTTTTGGTCAAAGTGGTGAGCAAAGACCAAACTGGCATGTACCCACTCATTTTTCTGAAAGTTTTGCGTCTTTGGGCTTAGCTGAAACCTTGGATGTCGTTAATGAACCGCTGTGCTTTACTTATTAGCCTTCAGTGTAAGGTTTAAAGGTGAAAAAAAGAAATCCCAGACCTGTGAACCATGCTGCAGAATACACAGATTTATCATGCACAGATCTCTGGAGAAGTCTCCCACCAAGCTGACATTAACACTGACGTCCAGATGTGCAACTCGAGTCAGAGCAACAATGAAAATAGACTGTGGTTTACAACTGCTTGCAACAATAAACAAAGCATATCAAAGGATTCCCCAAAACACACTTTCTCTGTAGAAACCTACATTGCTTTATTATTCTAGTCTCTAACTTTAAAGCATTTTTCTCATTTTTGTAGAAGAAGAATTAAATAGTTGCAGATTCCTATCAGGGACAGTTGTACCGGTCAACCACATCCATCCCAAAGAGACTGTGTGCACAGTCAGCAAAACCTCCCTTAGGGAAGATGTTACTTGCCAAATACTGCTTTCTTAAATTTGTCATGCATTTTTACCAGGGATTACTTACCTAAGGCTCTTCCCACCATCCCATTCAAATTGTTCCAAATGTCATTTTATGTAGCTTCAGCTGAACTGTGCAATGTTCAGTCCTTTACTTAACAGATAATTAGTTCATCTATCTGGCTAACAGGATGAAACAAGAGTGTCCATCCCCTCCATGCAGATGTTAATTGCTTTTACAGGTGGACATAAATATCACAATATGGCATGACAAAATGCTGAAAGAAGCCTTTGAAACACATTTTGGTATATAAGCATTTTAAGTTGGAAGTAAGTTAGAAGTGTTGTTCTGCAGAAAAATGAATTCAGCTTTGCAAACTGATCTGGAAGAACTAACCTGTGAACAGGAAAGTGACAAAAGCAGCTTTAGTATGAAAACAAGTAAAGCCTCTGTTTCAGCTTGCTTTTTATCCTGAATCTATTTTAAATCTTTAGCGTTCTTTTACCCTCCAGATTTCTATAAAGTTGAAAGATGCCTTGTTCTCCAAAGCTCATATCACTTTACTAGGAAAGCCGTGGAGGAGGACTCACACTGTCTTCTATTATACAGCTATATCTTTACTTAATGTTGACATGAAATGCTTTGTTAAAGTTTTGGCAATAAAGTTGGAGAAACTTATTCCCTAAATTGTTTCAGCTGATCAAGCAGAATTTGGAATTCTCTTTATGTCCTGAAAGCTAATAGTTTGTGTTATCCTGACTCAGTCAAACTCTTGTCACTTTCCTGGAATTTTTGTGGGCTGAAATACTTGGGTATTTTTACTTTTGCAGACATCTGCACTCTACCATGGAATTAAATGTGCGAAAATTTTAGTTGTATTTTATTACTTTAAAATAGCTCCCTGTGAGTCGCTCTAGGTGGAAAGAACAGACAAAAGAATTATTCTTGGATTAATTTCTTCTATTCTGGGCCTCCCCTTTTTATCTTGGTGTATTACTTCTGCAAGGTTGTAGATTTTCCCGAATCAAGCTAGGAATAATTTTACCAATGTATGCTAGCTCTATGGACTTTATTTACCACGTAAAATGTCATAATTTCCTTGCTTTTTAAAGGTCATAATTTAGAAAATCAAGGAAGGATATCAGAAACAGAATGCCTGCAAAGAAATCTGTAAATTCACTGAATTATAGGAGATGTAAGAGAAGTTTTGAGCACATTTCTGAGAACATAATAGTCCCTGTAGCAGCCTTTGTTTCAGATAGATAGTTAATTGGAACATGTTCTCTAGTACTGAAGATGCAGTTCTCTGTGGAGATGCAGGATAAAAATGGTAAAAGCAATCAAAATATCTGCCTGTCAAAGTAGGTGACTATGAAAATCTGGGTGTGGACAATAGTGACCTTTTGAGTTTTAAGATAAGATGAGAATGTTAAGAAAGTAGAGACAAGAACCATGTGCCCTCCTCTCCAGCTGGGCTGTACAGGCACTGTACATTTCAGGACATTCAGGACAGCGTGATTGCTGTCCTGAAGACCCAGAGACCTTGACACCCTTAGTTGCTCAGTGCCATGGTTACATAAAGGATCTACGGCTCCTCTGCTACAAAGTGGGAACACAAACTTAAATATGAGACTGAAGAAGACCTAGAGCTGATGCCTCATGCTTTCTAGGCATATACTATTCCTGGAGTCACCTATGAGAAGGGGAAATAGTATTTGCTGTGAGTCTTTATCAACATCTGTAAATTTATCATTGCTAGTGTAGGTAAGCCGGGAGCTGTCTCCCTGTTGCTCTCTTTTCCCGGTATTCCTGATAGGCTACAGATTCATCAATGAGTGGAAGTGGAATAGAAGCTGGAGCACTTTCTTAACTCACTGGATAGCCTTTAAATACTGCAACAGACAAGCTTTTCTGGTCATTAAATTAAAATATTACAAGCTTTGTTTTGAAACAATGACACAAGGAATGTTTGCAGTGACTCCTTGTTCAGTGGTTTGTGATTTAGCTCATGTCTGGAAACCACAGTTTCTAGATTGCAGGACAGCTCATAGCTTGGGAATTTCCAAAGCAACTGCTAACTGCAATGGCAGTTTATATAACTGTATCTGTGTGAGTTCAAGTTTTGTCCTCTTACAGGTGGCAGTGCTGCCAGGTAGGGAAAGGGAGTACAGGAAAAATCCTATCAACATTCATTTTGCATGTGTGCAGTAGAAATTAAAATTTTACTCTCACCCACCAAGTCTGGAATTAATATATCTGGAAAACCAAGTATGAGCATGGCAAAAAATTATATTTGCTGCACTGAAGCCTTTCCTATGGGGCTGATCTAGTTTCGTATGAGGTCAATGGAAAAGCCTCTGTTGGCTTCAATGGAAGGCAGAACAGCTCTATGTGGGCTTTGTAGGGTCTCCAAGTCTGAAATGGATGGCAAGGGCCTCTGTTCCATCCTGAAGTTCACTCTGAACTAGGCACTGGAAAATGGATAAGACCAGAAAGCATGTAGGAGAGTGTTTGAGATGCTTTGCTGAGAATGAGAAAGACTATCTCTGTTGTGTCTTGATCACAATATTTATTCCATGATTGCCTAGGGTAAAACTCTTAAGAGCGTTCGTGCAGAATACTGTGAACTAAATACATAACAGCAAGAAATTTCTTCAGTCTAACCCTCTTGTCCTATAGAGGAGCCACACTGCACCTGTACATTAAATCAAGAATGAGGAATGGTTTCAGACCCATCTCTCCAAGTGACTTTTGCACAGTGGTTGTTAGAAATCTCAGGTTATAATCTGCTGTTTTTTTTACTTTGCATTCATTGTACATGAAACTAAGGTGCAAATTCAGCACCACAAATGCCAACCTGCACAGTGGTGACCAGCTCTACCAAAAAGAAGAGAGCCTTAGCATGGGACCACATAAGGTCAAAGAAGACTGAGAATGTGAGACTATTGTTTGCTGAAGACACCATGAGCTGCAAGTAAATGTGTACACTCTCCAAAACCCTCATCTAGATTTAGAGCATGTATGAGCTGACACTAATGAGTGAGAAAAAAAAAAAAACATTGGGAAGGAATGAGAGGCAAAAACTGTGTTCAGAACATACTTTGCTTGTTTGTTTTGCTTGGGTCAGTGTATATTCAAGATGTAGATGAAAGATTCCTCAGGCACTCAAAGCTGTGTGCTCTTCTGCTTTTATTGCCCCTTTTTTCCTGATGGGAGGGGTGTCTGCTGCAGATCTTGTGCCTGGGGAATGCAATAGAGACCCCAAAACCAGACGCAGTACTGCAGTACATTCAGATTGGTGGAATGTAATAAACTTTTCAGGAGGTTATTTCAGAGGACCAAACACATTAACCTGGTGAGGATTCAGCTCTGGGCAAAGATACTGGGAATTGCTAACCTGAATTTTTCCCAAATTGTCCACCTGGGATCTCAAATTAGCAACACTGGCCAAAATGTTAAGAAATAGAAAACCATAATATTACCACTGAAATATTTTTGTTTGCCTTCTCATTTCTTTCACTTGAAGGTGGCTAGTTATATGTTGTTTTGATCCTTTTGGGAACTGGATTCTCTTAGACTCCCACATAAGAGGAAAACCTAGCTATCCCCAGTGCCTAGTTAGTGCCTTTTTCTTTAGTCAACAATAATTTGAATTTTCCTTATATCTATCAAGACTAGAGATCTATGCTTTTAAGGTGAAAGGTCTGATTGCAGTCTACTATCTTTGGCAGAGCTAAATCTTTCCAACAAGAACCACAAATATTCCTAATACAGTAGTGAGAAATGTTAACATTACAGACATGTTTACTGAAAACTGGCGCAAGTGTAGTAAAAATGGGTGGTGAAAGCTAATGAACCCTGCTGTAGAAAATTAAAAGGTGCCTTGATAGCTGAGACCCTCATATCAGGAAATGTAGTGACATGTTTTCTTTATAACCATGAGTTAGACACAGTTTACAGCAACCTACTTCTGAACCTGGCACAGATATTTTCCAGAGATGAACTGCTGCTCAGGCTCTGTGAATCTAAAGATTATAGGACAAAGAGGGACAGAAATACTTTCTTCTGAGTAGATCTTGGATTATTTTGTAAGATGCAGAATTGTGCTAATACCTTAAATGTAAGAAAACAAAATGAAAGAAAGGATTTTAAGATGGATTTTATCTCGACAAGTGAGTGATACATTTTAGTGCACCATAAACATGTAACCCTCACCTCTTCTGCATTACAAGGTAACATATTGTTTTGGTTTTAGTTTACCTCCCACCCTCTTGACTGTTGTTCTGTTTTCCATTACTGCAACTTGCAGTGTAACAACAGAATCATTGAATCATATGAGAAGAGTTCAGCAAATCTTATTTGTTCCACCAAAATTCCTTCCATGTGTCGAAGCTTCTTTTTTTTTTCTTTTGCTAATTTTTGTCATGTGCTTAATTTTAGTCATTTCTCCCACACATTGGAGACCAGCATCCTTCCCTCACCACTGACAGGTTTCAAGGCCTTAGAAGTAACCAAAGTCTGTTGGACTTACCACATCCTTAGAAGAATGTAATCACTGTGCATAACTAAAAGCTGCTCACAGAAACAGGGGAGAGAAGAGCAAACTGGAATAGTAAAAAAGAGGACATGAACTGTAGAATGTAATTGGTGAATCAAGATAGAGCTGCTAAATGCTCTGAGAACTAGACAAGATCTAGACCTCTCACTGATGTTGGAGGAGCATATGATTTCAAAATGGCTGACAAAATGTAAAATCAATTAGCTGAATCAAAATGAGGGAAAACATTCCATCTCCAAGATAGATCTAGTGAAATTGTATGGGAAAGTGCAAGGCAGTGTGGGATTTAGAGCATGTTTCTGTAGTAGGCCCTCTGAAGTTGCTCAGTCAGAGCTCAGAATCAGACAGGATTTTGTCAGGAACTACTGTGCACTTCCTTTGTTCAGCAGTGCATTTTGTGCATATATGTTTGGGGGCAAGGTTCCAAACATTTAATGCTTCTTTCTTTCCTTTGGGAAAGGATAATTTGGGTCATTGGTCTCTAAAGAACTTTTTCCAACAACGGTTTTGATTTGTTCAAGGAAAGTGAATGGGAATTCTATTAGAAGCAAATGCATAGCAGAGACATCTACTACTGCCCTTTAACTGCTGGAGACTTTGCTCTTGTGTGTTTTATTCACCTCATAAAAAAAGCTTAGAACCTTGTAAAAAATATATATCACAGAAAAGATGTGAGACTTAGCACAAATATATACCACACACATAGGGTGGTCTTTTCTTTGCGTGGATTCAATAAACGTCTTTTTTTTCATGTTGTGTTTGCCAGCGTCCCATTGTTTCCTCATATATGAATTTGCTCTGCTTGGGCCATGCTACCTCCATTGTTGAAATAGGCTTTTTCTCTGTACAAATTTATAGCTACCCAATAAAAAAAAGAGAGTGAGGATACACTTTGTTAGCAGAGCCAAAGGATGTAAATGTTTATAGGAAGTGATGCTTACATTAATCTTAAGTAAACTGTAAGAACATATAAAACTTAAATGCTTAATACTTTCTGAACACTACATGTTGGTGCAGCACTAGAACTTTTGCTAGCCAAAATGTTAAGGATTAAAGAGTTGGAGCTGAGACCTAGAACTATCCTGTATACGTTTTGAATATATGGAAGGTTTTTAAAGTGTTTGAAGCAGTATTTCAAAATATTTGGGTCATATTCATAGCCTGTCTCCAGAAGGATCTTTGCATTCTTTCCTCAAGTCAAAGGCCTACATTTAGTGAGGTGGAGGACACAATGCTCCCTCATGGCCAGTCATCCATCTGTCCAACTACTGTCGTAGTTGCTTCTACTGTTGCTGTTCCTCACTACCATTCTGAATGGAGAAGCAAAAGAGTCTGGAATGGGGATGCTGAGGCATGGTCTAAATTATCTGTCTGTTGCAAGGCAGAAGTTTGCTTTTCATCACAGCCTTTAATTTCACAGAAGTTAGACAGAGTATTTGCACCAGCATGCTACTTGTTATCAGCATGGTTTTTATTTAAGATTTTTTTTTTTAAATCTATTTGACGGTGCTCTCTTTTTTTTAAGAATTTGGATTTGATTTTCTTAATCATGCAAATTTCCTGTAGAGGAATAATTTATCCATGACACTATCTATTTAGTTGTGCTGTTTCTCATATGAGATTAATGTGTAGTACTGCCTTTCAGTATAGACAAAAGCTTCCAAGGTCAGAAAAGCCTGTGGAAATCACTATTTTGTCCTGCTGGGTATTACTGGCCTTTGAAAGTCATATCTGTAACCCTTGCTGGGACCCAAAGTTGAAGGTAGGCTAAAACATTCTAGAGAAAATGATAAAATGATTGTTTGACCAATAAATCCATATTACCAGTCTTGTAGAGCACCACCGCAGCCTCTGTAAATTGGTGTTTTAATTTTTAGTTCTTTTTTTTTTCCCTGAAAAGAAATTGTTGTTAGGAGAAAACACTTCAACTGAAGGTTATTACTTTTCCAGATCTGTTGGAGTTTTGTGTGTGTGTACAGGGAAATACTGTTTGGCCTACCAAGTGAGATGTCTTTTGCGTAGCCAAGGTCTGAAGAAATAAGAGTAATATTTGAATGAAGGTTTCAGCAGTTTCTATTTCATATCAGGGCATTTGAAATTCTGCTTTTACATGTAGAAACAGGTATATTTTTTAAAAGTGTGTTTTTTCCTTCTTTTTCGCCTGTGTGGACATGACAGTTCAGTTCAGTTCACTAAAAATACAAATCAGTCCCACTGAGTTTGTCAGTGAGGTTGGTAAGACGTAGTTTTTCAAAAGTAGGTGGTATTCATTGTATTTACTTCAGAGATCATGATTTCAATGGAAACTTCATGGGCATTTTTAACACACTGGTGATGATGCTGAGAGATCTGTAAAAACTGAAGGAGTTAAATGAGCTTTAATAGTGCACTGGTGCAAAACAAAGTGAGCTCAAACAAATCATAAAACGGGCTGCTATACAGAGGCTGAAGACTTGCATGAACAGCATAAGCCAGTGGGTATGAATCACTGCTTTCCCAGTGGCTGCTGCTCCATAAAGATGGCTGGGACATAGCCTGCTTCCATGAGATTTCGTCCTCATGGGGCTGTAGTGGGATGGTCCAGTGTCAGTTATTTACTATTTGATCTAGCAGTGACATTTCCATCTCATGACAACTTCCAGGTGTCTGAAATGTCTGGAATTCTGCCTTGGAATGAAGACAAGTCCACCCAAACCAATGGCTCTTTCACATGCTTTCATAAGAAGCAACAACTTCTGTTTCAAATTGAAAACATGAAGGTTTTGACCAAACTCTCTTTTTTAATGTGACTAGAAATCCCTCCTACATGTTAGGAACATTACTGTCAAAATCTCTTTCCATGGAACATTTTAACAGAATTCTTGTATGAAGAAAAGCTTTGTAAAAAATATTCTGACCATCTCCTATAAATGTTTCATAAACATTTTTTAACCATCTTATTTGGATTTGCACTTTATTCTGGCAGGGCTATGTGTCTGAAATGTGCTGTTATTCCTTTGGGCAGTTACTGTCTCTGTATCAACATAGTCCTCTAAAAACTAAAATGTTAATCTCTTTTGTGCCACTTCTCACCTCCTTCAATCTATGCCCTCCTTTATTGTCACCAAGGAAGTGCCCCCCAGTGAAACCAGTCTACCTCTAGCCATCACAACTTACCTTCCATGGATCTGTGCTTTGCATTCACTTAGATTGAAATAAGCCCATGGATTCAGAAGTTCCTGGTAGTGGGGAGAACACACCCATGCCCACAAACACAACATGCTCACAACAGCCTCATTTCCTTAGGAAACCAACTAAAACCCACAGAAGTGTAAATTACTGCACGTGGTGAAAGGCCTTGGTGAAAGGGGTCCTGTGGTCCAGTCTATGCTCTGAGTCATGTTAGCGTCAATGCAGATGGACTGCAGGGACATCAGGGAGATTGGGCCAGGTTAAGGTTATGAAAACAGTTATCAGGACTCCTGGAAAAGCAGCCCACACTTACTTGGCCTTACTAGTGATTTATGCTAGCCTCAGTGCAATTTTTGCAGTGAGTTAACAAGAGTTACCCATGCTGACTGCAGAAATGCTGTTCACACTTAAGGAACATACTGAGCATTCCTTACTTGAGTCTTTTTTTAATGTTAGTGTCTGTCTTAAATGGAACTGAGGAAAATTTGGTTTTACAGAAGTTGAACTTTGAAATCCTCATTATTTAAGTAGGTTTGATACTGGTTTACAGGCAGGCAAAAAGAGTTCACAAATGTCCATTAATAATATTTCCTTTTCAGTCTCCTCAAACTGTAGTAGTATCTCTTTTACAGCCTGTTTCTCTTTGGTGGTCTTAAACCCAGTAGACTTCTTCCAGAGCTCTGCTGCTCATGCCAGATGCCTGCAGTGAAATTCAAGGGTGGTAGGAATGGGCTCCAGCCATTATACAACCACAAAAATCTCCAGATGATTCAGAAATTTCATCTAAACAATAAAAATCAGGGTACAGATAACAGAGTGAAGAAGAAAAAGTAAGATGCAAGTGTGTCTCTCCTTTACATTTCATAGCCTACATCTGTTGTAGCTAAAGATTTCATTACTGCAGCTGTTGTCTTGTAGTCTACTTTGTACTTAGTTCTTCCTATGAAATCATAATACACTAAATCTGGGCTGACTGTATTAGATGCCCTGTCCTTAAGATATTTGGGTGACTAGGGAGTGAATCTATCACTCTACAGATCAGGCTATTATCTGTGTAGAGCTTTATAAGATATCTAGCAAAAGGGGTGGTGATGGTGGTGGAAGGAAGTTACTTAAGTCACCAGCTGTGGGAAAAAAGGAGTAAAATATTGAAACATTTCTTTTTATATGTTTGGCAGTAAAATTGAGACCAAAGGCCAAACTAGCAGCTGCTCGTTCTCATTGAGATGTAGATATTTCTTGGGGGGATCCTGAGTCACATTTTCCCCCTGTGACAGCCACGCTAATCCACCAGTTTTAATGGAGGAGACATCTGACTTTGCAACTTTTCATTAGTGATGGTATGGCCACAGAACTACAAGCGTTGGTCCTCTAGAGCAGTGTTTCTGCTCTAGAAACACTCCTCCTGAGTATTTATGATGTGCACAACATTTTTGCTAATGCCTGAGATACTGTCATTTTTAAGTCTGTCATAGTAAAAATGGGAGACGGCATGAATCACATCCACAGCTGCTGTGAGCCAGCAGTTTACCTCATCGAAGATGTAGGTTTGCTGCACAAACTAGGGGACTGAAGGTAACCAGCTCTTTACAGCATTATTTGGTGCACATCTGTTGACGGAGAAGAAATGTGTTCTTCTGGTGAGAAAGGTAAATCAGAGCCCAGGAAAACTGTAGAAACTTTAAGCCAGTTACTGCCTGATGCTGGACGACACTTTTTCACAGATAGTTTTAGCGAAGGAGGCAGGTCTGATGATATAAATAATCAGCTTTGTTTAATTTAGGAGAATGTCCGGTCTTTTTAGTCTACTGCCAACCATGCCCCTTTCTTTGCTATAATGTGACTACTAGAGCCTCTCTGGTTTTATTTACAAGAAGGAATAACTCAGTTCAGTATGTGTCCCAGTGTCAGTTGAGAGCAAGGTGTCTTGTGAGTCACTGTCATGACTGCTCACAGTTTGCAACAACTATTTAGACATACAGAGAAGCTGATAACAGAGCATTATGAACCTGTGGAATTAGCTGTCATCTGACTATGAATTTTAACCCGAAATTTAGGTCAAATACAACTTAATTGCTTACATCCTTTTTCTGGTTCTAGCCTCGGTTCTTCTGTTCCAATTGAATTGGTTGTTTGTGCTTCTTTGAAAATCTAAGTTGCTGACAGTTAAAAGGCTTTTAAAATTGTTTTGCCTACACAGGAAAAAAAATATTCAGAATGCTAACTTTGAGCTTTGTGTACAATGATCAAGAATGTTATCACATAATAATTCAGGGAAATTATCTCCAGTCAAAGCATCTTCAAGTGACCACAGATATGTTCTATCACATTCTTTTGTACATCTTTAATGTGTTAGTGGACTTTTATATCCCATTCTATTTGTGCCTTTCCCTTTGGCCTGTCACGAGTTTGGTTTTGGTTTTTTTTTATCTTATTCTTCGGCTAGCAAACAAGGTTATAAGAACAAGATTTTTCAAATATGTGCTGTTGCAAGGTAAGTTTTTATTCATTAAATGCCTTCCATACATTGTAAGTGGTTTAAAACAGAAATTTATGGGGAAGTCTACACACAAATGATGCTGGGCTTTAGTTTATGTTCCTTATTCTGTTGAAAATACCATTAAAGTCATATTAAAGTCATTCGGATTTTTGCTGAAGTGAGAACACAGAATATCAAACTTTGATTCTTTTAAATATGGCTTTTTACTACATTGACAGAAACATAGCTTACTTTGATATTTAGGTTCTGATGAAATTGTATCAACTGGCAGTAATGTAATTAAGGAAAAGAACGAGTGAAATTCTCTACAGGCTTACCACAGACTTTGAGGAAGGCTTATTATTCTCAGGCACAGTAGCAATAAAAACTTCTCTACTCAGCTACATCCATATAAAGCATGATCTATGTCTACTGCTGTAAACAGAGCTCATTTACATCTACCCTGTGCTTTGCAGAAGCTTCAAAAGTCCTTGAAGTACTTCGCAGTCAGATTCCTTTACTATCCCAATATAGTTTTGGCAAAAGGGATGTAAAAGTTACCACTTAAAGTAAATCTGGTAAGTTTTCAGACAGATAGCCTTCTAATGGCATTACCTCCAGTAGGCTTCTAGGGTGGCAAAGGAGAGATGGCTCATGTCTGCTTTCCTTATCCTTAGCACTTCTGTGCTTATAAAATTTTTTCTGGAAAAAAAGACACTAATCAATTGAGAAGTGGACAAGACGAGGGTTTTTGAGGGAAGTGGAGTTTGGAAATGCTGATTTTTTTTTTCTAGATCAGGACAACTTCCAGGACAACGTCAGTTTCAATCAGTTATTGATTTTCATTCTCAATTTTCAGCAAAACCAGCAAGAACTTACACTTTTGGCATTGTTTTTCAGAGCTAGATAACTGAGATGCAAACTCACATTAAACCAAAAAGTTAAAAGGTCAATCTTGAAATATCATGTATTATAAAGAAGTAATTTGAATGAGAATTGTGGTGAACTTTCACATTCATTCAGATCTAGACAGTAGCAAGTAAAGAATTCAAAGTTTTATCTGTCATTAGATAACAAAATTGTCTCTTGCTGCTATAATTATTCTTATTTTACAGACAGGAAGATTGAGGCAATAGGGATTTATTTTATTTTTTTCATAGTGGCTAAGGGGGTAGGACTATAAGGCTCTCAGTAGGCTCATGCTGCTTGTATTGTATCCTGACCACAGGAGCAGTGGTTCTGTGTAACTGCTAAGAGGGAGCATTTGCTGGGGAACTTCGTATCTGGCTGTCTGAGTTTTGGTTAGACATACCCTGTAGGAGCTGTAGTGTGATGCACAGGCTTAAAAAGATATCTTCTACAACCTTATGTTTGGTCTGTTGATAACTCTACAACAGATGTATTTGCTTGGAAGCAAAAATAGAAACTAGAGTTTATACTTAATATCTATTTGTCTAGACCACAGAATAAAGTGGACTTCAAGGGGACATTTGAAATTCCTCTGGTCTAACACACTGCTGGAAGCAGGTCAACTTCAAAGTGGGATCCACTTCAGAGTTAGATCAGGTTGCTCAGGGAGCAGACAGCAATTCACGGGGTTTGGATCATGTTTTGAACAGACTGGTTCTCCAGCTCTGTGCTCTGGGAGAGATGACATTTTATAAGTAATTGGGTAACGTGGGCAGCAGAATTTCAGCGATGAAGAGCAGAAGATTCAAACTTTGGCATTTGAACTGTTGTGATTAAGAATGGAAGTAATCATCATTCAAGCCAATATGTAATATCTGTGCAAGCAGACAACAGGCAGAGTGGCACCAAATGCTGGAATAATTATGTGCTTTAGAGCAATGGATGATTTGCCAGGAGGAGAAGCAACATGGACAACACTGGCAGAGAGTGCAACGAGCAACAGACCCGGTGGAACATGGGGTGATTCTGACAACAGCCCAGCACAATCATTAACAACTGGATCAGTGAGTCTTTTAAAGATGGTGGCTACCAGGAGTATACTTTGTTCTCTTTATGCAGATGGTGGCATTAGCTAAGTGACCCTCTGATTAGCTGGCCAATCTATCTGCCTGTTATCTGTGGGGGCCCAGTAGGGAGCAGCCAAAGCCCTGACCATAGCTGATGACATGATGCTCACCAATGACCCCTTAGAGCATCTCCTTATCTTTTCTCTGGCCTAAGATTCTAAAATTGTGGCCTCCTGTTCAGGCTGGCCATACTAACATGACCTAGCCAGAGACATGCTCTGACAGTGATTCCAAGAAAGAAACAGATCCCTGGGGAAGCTGGTTGTATATAATGGCTTGTGACCTCTGGCTGTGGTTGAAGCTGAAATGTTGCAGCAGGGTGTGGGTTGCAGAGCTGATGCTTGTGGAACAATCTGTCTTGGCATGGGATGTGGATTTAGCACCGAAGCACCACGTTGAGATGATAACTGACTCATGGGGATCTATGCAATGGCTGTGGCAGCATCTGGATTGTCTTGAGAAAAATCACAGACAGCCTGGGAGGGAGTGAGAAGATTTTTCATTTGCAGGCACTGTCATTGCCCCTGGTAGTGCCAGCCTCTATGGAACCTGGCAGGCTCGTGCCTTCTGCACTAATGGCAGCAGTAGTCTTGTGCCTACCTGACCAGCTGCCTCTCCCTCTCACTAGAGTGGGTCAGGGAAGTCCAGCAGGGTCTGACAAGAAGCAGATGCAGCCCAGAGCTGGGTCTAGGAATGGATAGGATCTGAGGAAACACTCCACTCGGAATCTGGGATCTCTTTTGGGGGGTGCTGTAGAGGGGTATCTATTGCAAATATCCTCTGCAGTCAGTGCTGCTCTTGACATTGGGCCATGCCCCAATGACTGTAGTGGACCTAAAACAGATGAAATTAATATTTTTCATTTAGAAATGTCCTAGAGGGGTAGTTTAGTTTGTGGTGTTAATAACATAAGTTTTCATAGACAATTGCTGGCAGAAGGGGAAGTGGATGTGGAATTTCTCCTTGAGGAGAAAACTCCCACTTCTAGTGATCTTGAGGCTACAGTAACATCTTCCAGGCAGGAAGGGATTGCAGGTACTAAATGCAAATAGGGTAATTATCTGTAGTTTCTGAAAAATACCAATAGGAGAAACTCTCGGGTATTAGAAATAGGTTTGCATTAGTTAGTCTAGTCATCAGGATAATAGTAAGAGTAATCTAACTACATGAGCAGAGGGGCTGATTACTTGTCTTCTCAGAGAGGAAGACAAGGATTGATTTAGATGGGTAAAACAGGATTGCATCATAATGTCCTTTGCATCATGTAGGAAATAGAAAGCCAGGGCAAGCTGTGTCCAGCAAATACCATTATCTACTCATAAAATATTTGCTCTACTCGAAGTAAGTACAATATCAGTACATTAATATGTTTCAGGAATGCCAAAAGATGGGACTGAAGGAGAACTGAAAGAAATTTTCATTACAATTGCTCACAGATGCTTATATAAGTATAATAAGTTGCAGGAATTGTGAACATTTTCCAAAGACTGACAGTAAATGTGTCACTTAACACAGGATAACCTGTACCAAGGGGTGACAACATTGGCAGACATAACGCTGTAAGTGTATCAGTATTAGAGAAAGAGCTGTGAAGAGAGAAACCAGAAGAATTAATGTCTTAGCAAATAATTTTTTGTTTCCTGGAGATGAGAAATAGTGTGTCTGGGCTACTGCTCAGGAAGGGAAGTTGGAGTCGTGGCAACTGAATGCAATGAAGCCTTGGAATACAATAGAACTGTGAGCATATCTTTTGTATAGGATAATGTCACATGTTTCTTCCAGAGCTTCAATCTTAGAGCCCTCAAGTCAGCTTGTGAGGAAGGAGACAGGAAATGTCTAAAAAGCTTTAAATAGTTTAAGCTCTCTGGTGGCTCTCTGTCCTAGATGAGGATTTAATCTGTCATATGGTGCACTGGCTGGAGGGTAGCAGCAGTTGTGCCACACCGTTGGAGCCATTTCAGAGAACAACAAGCTGGATATGCATCCAGATACTGGATAAAGCTGAAAGGGGTGATCCCCAAAGAGAGAGGGAGAATTTGTATTTTGCTTGGGAACAAAAAATACACCCTACAACCTGCTGTCCCTGCCCCCCATCTGAACACTGTCTGTATAGGAAACCTTCTAGTAAAATGATAGAGGTCAAACCAGCTGTGAACTGAGCAGCCCTATCTTAGACATAGAGCTCAACTTCTGTCTTACTCCAGAGGGCCCCTAACACAGAACATGGGATGCCAGTCTTGATGCTATCAGCTTTATTTGTACAACAGGTAAGAGGGAAAATAAACTCATGAAACACTGAATGGTAAAGGCTTCTTTGAAAAGAACTGCAAAAATTCTCTATCTTTTCATGGATCTGACAGTGCCTGCTACTATGTTGGAAAACTTGATAGGGTGAGGCATCTTATGAAGCAAGAGACGCTGTTCTGAAGTGGGATGGCAACATGTTTTCACAGGGTTACATGTAGTATATCCCCAATTTTCATCTGAAATCTTTGACTTGGAGCTATTTATATTACTGGGAATATCTAGAAAAAATAGTGACATGTAACCAGTGTGACTAGTTATGCCAGCAGATCATCCTGCTGCAATATGTGCTCCGTGGAAATGGCCTGGGCATCTGTGGTTGAAAGTTAAACACTCAGTAGTCTTCTGTCTGGGAACATGGCTGTGTTTTAATCAGCATATGTGAACACTTGAAAGAAATAAAAAGAGTATGTAACAACTTTCACTTTGGAAAAACTCACCCATCTTCTCACCAGTCATGGGCATGACACTTGATGAGCAAAACTGAAATTAAGTCTATTCAAAATTTCCATGTCATCCAGATTTAAATTACCATGGAGGAAAAATCTTTTTAGTGGAGATGCAAAATAAATTATTAATAGGAGCTTGGAAATTATGTATTTGGAAGTCTATGAGCCCAGCCCAGACCTCGATAGGAAGGAAAGTTAGTTTCTCAGCATGCAAGTGGGTGTGTATGGGAAATAACCCTTTGAAAAATAGTCCTGGGACTTATACCAAAGACCAAAAGTTATTTCTGAAGTTGGGCCTGTCACTAGTAGAAACTCAGTTTCTGGTTTTTTTTTTCCAGATGCTGGAATGGCCTGGATTCCTGGTTCTCAGTGATGATCACAAGACAGGTTGAGAACCGGATTTCTCATGAATTACACAGAAACATCAGAGTCTTTGCTCTTGGGTCATGGCCATCTGCAGGAACAGAGGCCAAGATGATGTGAAATTATTTTGGGAGTGAACATATCAGAGACATCTAAAGTTGCTCTGCCAGAAGATTGCCAGAAGACTACCAGAAGTAGACCTCTTGGCCTAAAGACATATCCAGCAGCTGTGTTGATGCCCTTTGTCTGGGATGTAAATGTAGAGGTAAGGGATTAAGGAGAATAATCATTATAAACTTGCCATGTTATCCAAAGTATTATAAAATGGTGCCATGCTTTGCTTCTCCCATAATTGCATCCTCTTTTCCAAGTAAAACCCCAGCTTCTCCTCTCAGGCACCACTGAGAAATGTGATGGTAAGGTCCTGCCTGGGGTATTTTGAAAGAGAATTTGAAGAAGGAGAAAAGGTGGACTGTTCAAATGAGATTATCTGGGTTTTGTGTAGGGTTAAATAAATGAATCTTAATGCTGCCTCCAGAACAGAAAAAAATCCCCAACCTACTTCAGGAGGGGGTTTGTCAACAATGAATTAAATTATTTGAAAGAGGGGAGAAAGGTCAAAGGAAGGCTCCCAACACAGAAAATTGTCAACTTACTGAGATTGGAGCACATCCTCAGTTAGGGGAAGCTGAGTAAGGAAGTCCCTTTCTATATGTTCAGTTTTGGCCATGCTTGTGTTTCCCTTAGGCTTTTTCCTATGCCCTGTGTAAATAGAAATGGTCCTCATCTCAACTGGAGTTGATGTTATGTCTTGATCAGGTGGCAGGTTAATACACTGCAGAAGGTGAATTTGAGCACAGTGGTTTATGGAGCTGAACCATGCCCAAAGTTCATGTGATTTTGGTATCCTTTTGCTGTTTGGGTTTTTTTTTACACAGATTAATTGCTTATTTAGATTGCAGGCGTCTGCAAAACTGTCAGTGTGTAGCTCATGCACAAGGCAAGGTGAAGGTGTCCTTGAGAAATCTGGAGGTCTTCTGCATGTTGATTCTCTCTCTGTGAATGGTTCTCGTTTGCTGAGTTTGGCCTCACTTCGAGTCCAGTGAAAAACTCTCTTGTTATTTCCTCTAGAGATGTGCAGTGTGAACTGACCAAAGTGTACCTGTGCAGCCCATTTGGACAGTCATGTTTTAACTGGGGAAGCATTTACACAGTGTGTTGCAGGTCACATCTGTAAGAAATACGTGATGATTACCCATGATGCTCAGGGCATGAAAGTATGGGCAAGAAGCTTCTGCAACTGTTGGAAAACAACCTAAAAAGCATATTGTTTACTGTAAAATAAATGAAGAAAATAAAAAGTCTGTTACCTGCTTGCAGAGTAGTAACCTAGGCTTTTTGAAACTTGTTTGCAGATTCAGGCTGATGCTATGGAAGCCAAACAACTATTTCAGGATATAATGGAAACAAAGGAATTTCCTTGGTGTTACCATAGCTAGCAATAGTGGAACTGTCTTCATTGGAGAGATTACTCTACGTGGGCATGCAGTGAGCATACTTACCACTGTTACCATCTTTGCCTCTCCTCCCTGGCCCTCTGGAGCTGTCCAGCAGAAGTTACATAGGTGCTTTGTGGCGGTGGCTGGTAAGAGGACAATCCTCAAGCTGATCTGAAGCAGGGCATTCCATGGCTATTTGTTTCTGCTGCATGGGGGTGTCGTGGTTTAGCGCCATCCAGCAGCTGAGCACCACCTGGCTGCTCACTCACCTTCTCCATCAGCAGGATGAGGAGGAGAATGGGGAGACAAAGGTAAATCTCAGGGGTCAGGATAATAACGTTTTATGGGGAAGGCAGAAAGACAGGGATATAACAACAACAATGTTTATAATAGAATATACAAAATTGGTGATAGGCAACACAGTTTCTCACTAAACCATACAGCTCAGACCCATCACAAAGCCAGACCATTCCTGGTACCATGACACCCCTGCCTGAGTACCCCCATTTGTACTGAGCATGACATCATATGGTTGAGAATACCCCCTTTGGCTAGTTTGCATCACCTGTCCTGACCATGTCCAATCCCAAGTTCTTGTGAAAATTAACCCTATCCTAGACAAACCCAGGATAGGAGAAAGCCCGACATACTTCTGCTGAGACAATTGTCTTTCATGACAGCTGAAAATAAAGACCTGAGCAACTTTCCTCAGAATTTTCATCTTGAAGAAAATCCTGACAAGCTGATGTTTGTTTCAGTTCCAAATCAGAATGAAGAGATGATATAATGAAAGGTTTTGGTGGATGAAAAGCTCAGAGCAGTTTTCATGAGAAATAATGAATTGACAGAGGGAAGCATTTTAGCCAAAACCAGTCTGTCTCCCCACATGCTTCCAGCAAGTCATAGAGAGCTCTGGTTTCAGGGACATTAACGTTATTTTGCTGCTCTTTGAGTCAAAGTTTAAGGTCTTAATGACTTGCTCAAGTCATTGTCTTGATCTATATGAAAAGATATATCTTTTCATGTCTGTCGTTTCCACCTTTGACCTTATCTTCAGGCAAAAGTGGTGTTGGTGTGCAATTTTGTTACCATGAGCTCTGTACAAATCAAGACTTGCTACTTTATTGACAATATAAGACGCTTTCTTAAGCACATGAAATTAAACTATACCGAGTGCTTTGACTTTTGCTACTGATGTTATAAAACAAATGAATTCAATTCATCCTGTAGCTTTCTACTTGAACAATAAACGAGGTCAGAAAAGACAATTCAGATGAGTATTTCCTCATCAGAAAATGGAATTTAGTTAAAATAGAAATAAATCTCTGCATCCGTTCGTGGTCTTGTCTCATGAGACTCATATCTTCAAGCCTCTCTTTTTGTATTTGCTCCCTCAGGACCCGGATGGTATCTGTGTTACATTGCAGGATCTCATCTGATACTGCACCATTTTACAAGTGATGAAGTCTGGAAAAAAAGCAGGTTTTAGGGATTTAAGTGCAGTAAGACACACAGAACTACTCATCTTCAGCCATAGAAGGGATTTGTTTATTCCCTGACATGGATGTTGACATCAAAAAAAGTATTCGTATGTGCTTTTTTTTTTCCCCTAATGGGAATCCTGTGGCAATCAGTTCTTTCCTGAAGAACAATAAGAATGCAATTACTGCTTATTTTTCAATGGGAAAAATAATTAGTTGAGGGTTTTTTTTTCTGATTTGTTATTATTTGGATTGCAACCACACTTACAGATCCCATCTATGTTTGGGACTCATTTCTCTAGGCACTATGCATTCTCTCAGTGACAACCAAATGAAAAAGCAAAGTTTGGGAAGGTTAAAAGTTTGAACATATCAGCCTTTTACATTCCCTTCCTAAAGAGAATCTGTATGGTCAGGATTCAGAATTATAGAGATAACAGAAACTGAGGCATTTACATAAGGTGTTATACAATTTTATGTAAATTTATTTAAAAGAAACCGATTTCAGTTACATTCTTTTGCTTCCCCAGATCTTCACTCCCATTCAACAGACGACATTGGTCTTTGACCAGTGCAAATCACCCCAACTGCTGCATGCTTCTGCTAATGTATCTCTCTTCAGATATACCAAAGTAAGGCAGTTTCTTTCTCTCCCTCATGGTTAGGAATCCAGGCTGCTAGAAATTCTTCTGTGGAAGAAAACAGCAGGATCTGGCCAAGAGATTGACCTGTTTCCTTTCTGGCTTATTTGTGTCAGGAACAGATTGATGTTAAGAACTGAGATGCTGTAATGTGCCTGAAAGGGAAGGGTGATAAGATTTTTTGGGTTTAAGAAAGAACACCAAAACCTCTACATGCTACACTACACTTTATCAAGCCTCAAAATTTTACAGAGCTTACCCTTTACTCCTCATTACTCAACAACACTTTGTTAATGGGAATAGATGAAATTTTCTGTTTGGAGATGATGAAATTATAGGTACCGGGAAAGATGCTGGAGATAGTGTGCCTCCATCTCTTGACCTTCCTTTGGTCTAGTATGTTTGCATTCTTGGCTCAGTATTTAACCTATTTAGAAAGTGGTTATGTAGCTTTAAAATGTGATTGGGTGATACAGCTAATTTCATGTGCACATAAAGGGGAAGAGGGAAGTAATTGGTGCTCTGTTATGTCTTGAGGAATTGGAAATGAAACTGCCTTGATTTCTGCCTAAAATAGCTCAGACTGGATTTCCCAGTTCACTGATAAAACATCAAAATAACTCTGTTGAAATCAGTGTTTCAGAAGGCTTCAATGAAGGTAATGAAGTGTACAAAGTATAGGCAAGTCCTGAAGGAAGATAAGCCTTCAGTGGAACTTAAATATCATAGTACTCTTTATTCTGCACTCTTATCGAATTCTTCTCAGTTGTGGTTTCTGTGGAAGACTGATTTTTCTACATCCCCTGCTCTAAGAAGTTACTATTTTCATTTGCCCTAAGAAAATAAACTTAATGGAAGTATATATAAACATTTGCTTCAAGCTACTCTACTAGAATTCAATCCAATGTGTACAGAAGTCTTTCTAGTGAATGCAGTTTAATCATTTATATTCAGTTCTGAAGTGAATGACAGTTTAGTATAAAAAAAAAATAGGAAGAAGGCTTTGGTGAAAAACAGCATTTGGTATTTATAAAACAAATCCAAGTGTAGCTGGCTTTCTGTTGGGTAACACAGTTGTGTGTTGTACTTTTAGCAGTTCACATGCGTTCAGAAACAGTGATATGCATTGAATCCTGTTTGATCTTTGGCTCCAGATATGAGTTACTTACATACCTGTGTAAATACTTCAAAAAGTGATTAAATATACTTGCTTCCTAGCAAATTAACGCTTTCTCAAAGCGATTCAGGTATTTGCTGCCTCACAAGTGCATATGCAAAGGCATCTAAACAAAACCATATAATAAAAGCAATCCTGAAGCACCCTGGTTCAGTCTGCTGGGTTCAGAGGGCACAATTCTTTCTTCACTGACACCGTGGGAGTCAGGTCCACATGGCACGATCCTGATTTTAGATGGGTGTAATAATGAGTCAGGTTGGAGTCCTTGGCTGTGAGAGGAATGGCTTTACAGGTCATGGTCCTATTTTGGTTTGCTTGTGACATGAATACATAATGGTACACCGTAAGTGACGATACTTCTTAATTTCTATGACACAAATAATTAATTGTAATTACTTGAATGGGGCAGCAAGCAAAAAAGACTGCAGCAGGGCTTATTAGAACTATCATCAGACCCACTCACCCTCCATCTCAGAATAAATAAATCTCATGTGTCACCATGGGATGAGATAGCTCAGACTCTTATTTCATGCATTATGCTGGAGCCTGAGCAGGACTGTGTGCTGCAACTTGTCACATTCTGTGGGCAGGAGAGCACCAGAGTGACCCTTGGAGTGACAAGCTCTGTCAGTTGAGGTTGGTGTGTGGATTGTCAGTTCAGCAAAGTCCCGAGGAACTACAAAGTATACCATATGTTGGACTGGTCCCATTAGATTAAACATCTAATTGATCTTCCTGCCTTCACATTAATCTCATAGGGCTGCTTCTCTACATGTCAAATGTTTTGATTTGCATCTCCTCCTTTGCCCTTCAAACCAAAACTATACAAACTCCCTGCCTGGGCAGGTTTTCTCTTGATGATGTGTCATGCAGCATGTCCCTTTCCTCTAGCCAAGCTCAGATCATATGTCAATCATAGGAAGTTTAAAAAAAATGTGTGGTTGAACCACAAAACCAATTTCCAAGACAGAAAATCAAAAATAGAGATGTTGCAGAACAGGATGCCAAAATATCTTGGCCATCTGGGAAGAGGCCATTGGGAAGATTAAACAGATCTTTTCTGTGGAGATGTAACAAATGGCAAGTGTGTTCCAAAGCCTATAAAAGTCTTTGTAGTCCTTGATTTGAGTGAGACTAGACTTTGAATGGCTGTTTGATATCCTAATTACTTATAGAAAAGATAGCATTATTTCCCGATGACCTTTGCTCAACTGTTTCTTTTTCATTGTGCTAATGGTTGCCACTCCCATATGAGTTTTTTGTGTAAAATGAAGTCATCAATATGCAGGAAACTGGAAGCACTTGGCGTATATGTTTCCCCTTTCCCTCCTTGCTGCATGTGTAGAAGAAAACAGTATTTAACGCTGACATCAGCTGACAGTAATGAGCTATACATGCCTGTATTGCTGATTCCTAAAGCTTGGTCCTCTGTCAAGATGGTGTGACAAATATATTCACTGCAATGTTCCAGTATCCAGAGAACTACTAAAAAAAAAAAAACAAAAAAAACCAAACGGTCAACAATTCAAATGCGAGTTTCATTGCTCTTTTTTTTTCTGCTGACTGCTGTAAGTGTAAGATGCTATTTTTTATTGCTTCGCCTTGGGCATTAGGTGTGAAAAATCTGTTTGATAGCACTGTTTTTTAAGAAGGTACAAGGAAAATGATCCTTTGGTATTATTTGATACAGTTTCACTGATTTTGCTCATGAGAGAATCATTTGCATGACGTGAGGGTCCTAGTTGCAGTCTGTAGCCCCAAAGACCACAAGTGCATGCCAAACTGCCCGAGTGATTTGTGCCCATACTCAGTGCAGAGGCCTGAACGCTGCAGCATAACTAGGCTGCTTTAACTGACTAGGCTCAGGCATGTCTGTGGATTGACCAGTGTCTCAAGATTACTGAGCAAGAAAAGACTGTACAAGTCTGTCTGATGGATTCCCAGATTATAAAAGAAATATCTGAAAGTTTGATTCCATTTCTTTGCCAAAGGAAAAACCTGAAAAATAACATCATACTGAGACTTATTCCCTTCTCCTCCTTCTACTTGGAGCCTTAGGGTAGATGATATAAAATATTCTGGATCCAAATAACTGAAGTGTTTTGCTAGCTCCTCTGGGTAAAAACACCCCAAAGCTCATATACCTACAGGAGAGCTTTCCCCTACACACACAATTCCAACATGCTACTTTTTTCTTTAGCATTCAGTACATTTAAGAGGGAAGGGTGTTATTTCTCACCAAGAAGAACACAGCTCTCAGAAGTATTGGGGTTTTTCACCAGAAGTCCAGAGTAAGATAAGCACCAAATTAAAAGAAACATGGGAGTGTAAATGTCATTTAAACATATACATCTGCAAGCCATTCTCTCCTGAATGTTTGGAAAGTTTACTGTCTAAATATTACTTCTTTTTTTTTTTTCTACTCTTTCCCAGGTCTGTCTAACTCTGTTCTCAGCCTCAGGACAGAAGGTGGGTGTGGTGCACAATACTGTGCAGCACGTGATCACTGCAGAAGTCTTTAAAGTCCAGATATCACTCCATGCAGAGCAGTTGAAAACCTTGGCCATTAAACAGGCAGGTGGAATCCTCGGCAAGGAGCCCAACGCAGGAACTAAACCATTGCATGCATGGCCTCATTAAAGTACCTTTCAGTTTGGAAATGAGAAAAATGCCTTAGGCAGACTATCCTCAAAATAGCGTTGTGGACACAAAGCCAACATAAACATTAGAAGCTCTTAAAGTGCATTTGTTTGAATCATGGCTTTGAATCGACTCCTTCACCACTGACTGACAGTGTATATATCTCACTAGCATCTCTCCAGAGATTTCTCAGCTGTTTGCATGGAGAGACAGGGACTGTTCTTTAGGGAGGTTTCTGTAACATGGCTGTTTCTAGAAGGCAAAAGGTCAAAAGCAAAGTTCTAGAAACCCAGCAAATAAAATACTTTGTCAGCCCTGCCCATCATTTGTGTTGACTGAATTCTCCTGGAGTTATTAGTGTTATTTATTTGTTTTCACAACTGCAGCACTAATTTCTTTTCATTAGAAGTGCGAGCTGTGGTTGGTGTTCCATTGTTACAATCAGCAGAGGGTTATGGTGCAATAGGCAGGTCCTCTCTGAAGTACTAATGCTTTCTTCTGAGTAACGAGACAGTGTATGGGAGGTAAAAGGGATTCTTCTTCTTCCTATTCCACAATTGGAAAATGGTGACATACAAAATTGCACAAGTTGGCCAAGGCCACCCACAGTCCAGAAACTGTAAGCTGGGGATTGTAAATCTATCAGCTTTAATGAGGTGTCTGGCTAGAGAGACTCTCATATGAGTCCTGTGTAAAAGCTAAACAGAAAAAGCACTGAAAATGTACTATAGGCAGCATGTTGTGTGTGTGGTCAGCACTGCTGAAAGCAGCACAGCGTGTCTCCATGTACTCAGAGCACACATATGTGTATGCTCACCTTGGTCTAGACTGAGGCAGAAGAGCAGAAGATTTCAAAACAGAGAACAAAATTTGCTAAAAACACAGACTATGGCTCTCAAACAGTTTGTCTCCTTCCTCAGAAACAAAGCAGTTAGAACCAGTATTACTACCATCAGTAGCATTTCTGCCATGCTCCTCCACTGCTGCATAACAATCAATATAGGCTTCTTTCTCTGGACATCATGGGTCTTAATACTGCAAATCAACACGGAGTTCCTCAACACACTGAGTTGAGTGTCTCCCCTCACACCTGCACCAATGCAGATGCTCACAATTATCTGGATGATGTTTCCTGACTTTCACCAGCAGGTCAAATAAAAAGGTTCAATGATAGGGAAAATAGTATGTGGTGGTAGAGGGGGCAAAAAGGAGTAGGAATGAAAATTATTTCCATTCTGAAGCAATGAGCTTTAAAAAAATTCACTCATGAATTCTTAGTGGCTGGATACTTCCTGTCCTCCCCTATTCCATACTTTCTGAAATGTGAAGATAGGATGTTCCAGATGGAACTAAGTTGCCAGTTGTCATGCAGCCATGACAAAAGGCTGCACAAACTGAAAAGTTTGTTTCACTCTATCCTGTTGGGGGAGATGGTATTCACAGATAACATTTGTGTTGCTATGACCCCTTAAAGGACAAAGGTTCAAAAGTGATGGGGATAATCGCTGGTGTAGTCCTGCTTTAGTCCCCAGTCAGCTAGGTTGAGTTACTGCTTGGGGAAAAGCCACAAACTAAAGGAGAGAAACTGTGTTCTCACCCAGAAAGAGGGCAGACCACTACAGAGAGGAGCTGCATTATTGAAGATAAGGGAAGCCTTATTTCTTTTGTTACCTTCCATCACTCTCCATTTCTTTAATGGCAGTGAGAAACATAGTGGGGTAGAGATGTTAACACAGACTTCCCAACACATGACTCTAATGTTGTAGGGCTGATAAGGGATCTGAAGGGAAAATAAGGAACTCTTTTAAGGTTGAGTTAGGCTTGATTTATTACCAAGTGAAGTCAATGAACAGACTTCCATCAACTCCAGCAAGGATTGCTTTTGAGTATCATAATTAGATGCAAATTAAGGTTCTGCCTTCCTGCTTTACCTTCCAGCAGAAAAGAGTTCCATTACTGCTGATGCTGCTGGTGTCGAGTGGGATAGGAAGTGCAGGCTTGGAGTCTGACTGCACTGGCCTACTTGATGCTCTCTGCCTGTGGAGGAGAAGTTAGGGTGGTGAACCAGCTCATCTTGACAGCACAAGGACCATGTGAATGATGAACCCTTCACTCCATAGCACAGTCATCTTCCTCATTTGCATGATCTCCGTGGAGATGCCATCTGCACATAAGAAGAGCCTTTTGTCACTAAGGTACATGTTTGATTGTGGACCAAAGTACATGCTTGTACTTTGAGCTGAACAGCTTTCATCTGCATGCAAGGAGGTGTGACTTAACCTCCTAGAAACAAGTTGAACAATTCCTCACTGTCAACATCTCAGGGGCCCTTGGGATATAACACTGAAGAGGAGAAGCAAGCTGGGTGAGCACTCAGATTAGCCACCTCTGATGCGATCTACTATATTGCCTGATACACTAAGTAGGGAATATGTTATTTCTCCCTTTTGTTTATGTTATATTAACAATTCATATTGCAAGGAAAGGAAGATACTTTTTTAATTAAGTGCTAAAATAGGCTACTTTAGGCCAGTCTCATACAGTTGGAAACACTTTGTTCATCACTAATTTTCCCTGAACCATTCAACATGTTTGTTCTTAATTCCTTGCAGCTGCTAAACAAAGGAGCTACTGCAATTTCAAATGGAGAGCATACTAAATTTAACTTTGACTCCTGTGAATCAGAATACTGCCTTAACACCTAAATAGGCTTTTTAAATAAAATAATAATTGTAATTGTATTACATTAGTGAGATCTGAATTTAAATTCCCTATATTCGCCGGTAGGATGCATTTACACCTTCTAAGTTGTGGCTAGCCCTACTCAATTGGCCACACCTGCACTAGATCTTTTAGCAAGGAAGGGGCTGAGCTTGTAGGGGAAGGCTATCTTGCAAGTAGGATGTTCAGACTGCTTTTTATGGAGAGCTGTATGCTGAGCAAAGATTAGATGGGGAATGTACAGCTCTGTAAGAATGGGCTGTAGGAGTTCTGAAGGTGGGGCAGGGCTCTTTTTATGAGGTTAGGATGTTACCTGAGGAATGCTGCCTGAGTGAAAACTACTGCTGCTGTGGAGGTGTCTCACGAAGAAGAGGAAAAGTTGTGAGGAAAGGTTTCAGCTGCTCTGCACAAGGATTTCTGAAATCCACCCTTTTTGCCTCAAAAAAGGAGAGACTACTGAGGACACTACTGAAAGCAAAAACTAAGAGTGAAAGACTTGGTAATGTGGCTGCAGCCCTGGTCCTCTAGTGAGCGTGATGGCAGAGAGGTGAGGCCTGGCAACTTGGTGCATTGCCTAGTGCAGCTGAAAGGCAGCAGCAAAGAATAACAAGGTATCTTGCTGAGTTGGGCTGCCTGAGAGATCTGAAGCTGCTTATTGGACAAAAGAAATCCTCCTTTGAAGGTCTGGGGACTTGATTAGCTCGCTTGCTATTACCTGACTACAAATGTTTGGTGGATGAGGTCTGCTTCAGACACAACCAGTTTGTGTGAAGTGCTGCAGCGTTAGTAGATGCTTCAGAATGGTAAGTCTATATGTAAAATGTCTTTGAGAGGCTTGTTTGGGATAGTGCAGTCAGTAATGCCCTTGTTGAAGATGCTGGGTGGTGGTTTTTTTCCTACATGTGTGCACCAGAAGGTACATGCCACCTTAGTGCAGTGCTGTGTGAGCCTGCCAGCTCGCTTTGCGTGCTGCCTGTGTCCTCTCTAGCTCACCGAGGTGTGGGTCTGCAGCTGGGAATGTCAAAATAAAAGGCTGACTCTGGTGATGAGGTCTGATATTTGAGCCTTTTGTTGAACTGATGGCATGTTGTTGGGGTAGTGCCTGTGGAGTTAAAGCTTTTGTCAGAACAGGCAGTGATGCTTTAAGTACAAGAGGGATGTTGTAAATCCTGGGATATTGCAGGTTCAGGGAAGGGGTGACATCTCTTAAACATGCTTTTTAAGTAGATTCGCTGTACTATGCAGACATTTATCGGTTCAGATGAGATTACAAGTAGCTAATGTCTGACCTTCAGTTCTTTTGCACTTTGAAGAATTAAGGCAGATGTTGAAACATACTGTTGCTATTGACTGAAGGAACGGGTTGCAGTCCTTTGTTCTAGGATGCAAGACTTCATTTATCTTTTGTTTCCAAGACTAGTTAACTCCTGAAGCATCAACAATGACTTGTTATCATCATGTGCAAAGTGATTGCTAATGGCTTCAGAAAAGTCTTAAGCTTGCATAAAATTAAGCAGCTTTCCCACCTACTTGTGCCTGAACTAATTTGTGGGGAAAGGGTAGGGGTGCCGGTGCTTTGTTTTCTGCTAGAAACTCACTGAAACGCCACCCTTACTGACGTAAAAAGAGCTGCTCTTGCCCAAGCCAGTTGTAGATCCAACCGTCATGGGCTACAACCGTGTGTTGTGTATGCAGCAGACTGGTCTATGTGATTCACTTTGAGTGGTCTCTTCCCTATGACCGAGTAGTCGAACTAGTGATGGTGGTGGTTTCAGCACTCGTAAACTTGAGAGCCTTCCCTGTCTCTGTGCTTGGGGTGAGGGGAGGAGGCATGCAGACTACTTCCCTGTGTGTCACATGCTGAGCTGAGGATGCATCTCACACACCTGACTCTTGTTGCAACTTGCAATGTGTTGCTAAACTAAGTTGTCTGCTGCTTCTTAAACATTCTTCCTTCCATTACAAGGGTGAGGGATGGCGGTTTGTGGACACCAGAAGAGGCATTTTAAAGCAATGTGATCTTTTTTCTCTTCATTGCTCTTATGTTGGGTATAAGTTGGGTATTTAGCCATCTCTCCCATCTAGCCAGGCATGTAGATTGCAACATAGTACAAAGAACATTAGTGACACATGTCTAGGAGAGTAAAAGACTAGCAATGTTTTGCCTGCTCTGTGTGATGGCTGATGCAGTTAATTCCCCCTTTCCGTGGTTTGGTCAGGATTGGGGGTAGAAGTTGAACATCAAACCCAGAGCTTACTGAAGTTGGTCTGTTCCCTTATGTATGTGTTGGGATGTTAGGCAGTGTGCATGATTACTATCAAAGTGTGTCACTTACTGCCTTGTCAGGAGATCTGTAGTAACCAGTATTTCTCAGTGGACCCTTTGTTTTGCTTTCATTCACAATAATGTCGTGATGTGTTAGGATTGGGTCCTGCCAAACTCTGACTGGAGCAGATGATCACTTCTGTGTGGAGACCACTGAATCCACTTGGAGAGAGTAGGATTGGGCAGGTAACACCTCAACAGAGGTCTGAGAACCTGCCATCAAGTAGTCAGAGAGTAGTAGCCAGTCCAGATTGAGAGGAGAAATGAAAGACCTTCCTAGGGGCCTGGACAGAATTTAAAACCTGCTGTAGAAGAGATAGAGACACTCCTACACCAACCTTTCCTCCTATCTTGAATGGCAGCTGTGTATCAGAAGATCTAGAAGCTGTGTTGGATAAGTTTGGGTCCAAGTTCAGGTTGCCTCTTTCCCTCCAGAGAATTCCCTCCTATTTTAATAGGGATTTTCTGATTCACGGAATTTTTTATACTGAAATAATCCATGAAAACTAATAAATGTTACACCATGAACTATTTTACTATGTGTGCTGCTCTTCATATCAATGTCTGAATTAATGGCTGCCATAAATCACTTGAGCTATGTGGATAGCTAGTTGAAATACTTTTTAATTTCTCTTATATTCATATCTAAAATATGGGGTTTTTTAGTACTTAGTTACTATTAGCTATTAAATTCATAATGAAGCTTCTTTCTACCTTGTCTAATGCTCCTTGTGGGTGACCAAATAAAATTAAAGATTGTTTCTAATCTTTTTCTTATTACTATAATGATTTAGAAGATCCTCTATGTACATAAGAACTGAGCCTGGGGGTGCTTTAATTTTAAGATAGAAGTCCAAAGCAGTCTTTAATGTTAACTGTTCTCAAGCTAGTGAAATGTTACTGATTTTTATTGGCAGAGAATTTGGTCTATTCTGCAGTGTTTGAGGGCTGACAGATTGAAGATCCAACCTCTGCCAGTTGGCTAGGAAGGAACACCAAGTCTTGGATGCACGTCATCTTGTGGGAACAGTCTACTTCTAGAAATCAGGAAATATTTCTGTAAATTGCTGATTGCTGGGAAGCTATACCACAAGAAGGATAATTCACTTGCTTTCTTTCTGTTCCTAAACAGCTGTTTCCTGGACATGGCTGGAAACAGTGTCCTGGACTAGAAGGACCTTTGATTTAACTCACCATGGTTGCTATTATTTCTCTGTAAAGTAATAGCTGGTTGAAACTATGCCTAATAATGGTTGGTAAAGGAGGAACCAGACAAATGATACAGCTGGGGATTAAGGGAGGCTGCATTGATGAAGAGTGATGGAGGTGGTCATACTTGACTGTTGAAATGAGGCTTAATTGCTGCTGTTCAGTGCATGATACTGTCTGAAATCTCCCTTCATTTTAAGGTCTTAATCATATTGCCCTGACAATCAGAAAAATGGCCACATTGTATGGACCACAAGATGTCAACGTGACACACCCACTGTCCACATTTGGCAGCTTTTTTTAAAAAAATGAAATAACAAGTTGCAGGAGAGCCAAACCAAACCCAAAATGGAGACAGAACAAGAAGGGCTATCCAGATGGGTGTGACACAGCATCTATTATTTGAAACAGACCTTTTTTTCAACAGGTCTCATGACACACTTGTCCCAAACTGGAATCCAAGTCATCAGGTTTATGGTAACGAATGATTCAAAGTGAACAAATCCCGCTCCTTCTGCATGTTAACGTTTCTTTAGGCTTCTGTTGTGAGATGAAGGAAGAAAGAAATCTGTGGTTGTCTAACCTCAAACCTCTAATGCAGAATTCCATTGTTGGTGATGGACAGTGTGTTGTGGGCATATTAACAGCAAAATATATTGATTAGGCTGATGCATGTCTTAATTTAGGGGTCATGCTTGCTTGGGGTACTCAAGTCCCTCTTTTTCAAAGCATGGACATCTCATGGTGTCCCAGAATGGAAGGACTAGGATGATTGTGGGCCCTTTGAAAATGTGATTGATGTTACTGAAAACTATTTACATTTTCAATCATTATGACTATGAAGATGTATAGGCAGGCACTCCTTTACAACATTGGTTTTTCTACACTATTATGTAGAACTGATTGTTATGTTCAAAGATATTTTCATTAAATATTCCAGAATAGAAATCATAGCTTAGTTTTCCATAAAAAAACTTGTTGTTAGATGTTATAAATGGAGGAGCTCTAAGTTTGGGGTTTTTTCCTCTGTATTGAAATATTTGAACAAAAATCTGCTTAACACTTTTAGTCCAGCCTGACTTCTGTTGTACTCTAACTGGTTTTCCAAATCTGCCACGGTCAATTAAGAATCGTAGCACTTGCTTATTTTGAGTGGAACTTTGGATCATGTGGGTTATTAGGATGTGTGGGATTTTCCTCTCTAATATATTGGTGTCTTGGAAGCCACTACTGTGTGCTCTTCACCTTCTGTCGTAGAGAACAGAGTGAGTAAGCAAAACTTTCCATCTGTTTATAACATGTGGTCAAATTTCAGTATGCACTAAACAGATCTTATTTTGTTTAAGTTGGTTGACATTCAGGGATGGAAATGAAATTATAAAGTGACCCTTTATTATATATATATGTTAAGGGTGCTCTCTTCTGCAATAATTTCAGAAAGCATGCTAGTGTTTGCTTTAATACATACCATATTATTAATGACAGGTCATCTGAAAATCCTATGAGCTAAAGGAAGACGGAGGCTATTTACTCTAAGCTCACACTCAGGACTAATGTGTGAGTAAGGCACTCCATTTTTATATGTTGAGCAAAACTTTATCTTGTATTGGCAAAACAGATTGTGGGGTCTTCCTCTGCAGAGGAAAACTTCAAATTTCTGTTTTGCAATGTGCCTCTCTCCAAAGCCTTGCCAGATTTCACAATTATACCATAGGATCTCGAAGTCTGCTCTTCCATTAGCATTTCTTACTATGTTAAATGACTTCTGTATCTATGATATATAGAAATAAAAAAAAAAGTACCGTGAGTGTGTGTATGTGATACTTTTCCAGCAAACTGCTCCCTAAAATAGAGCTTGATGAGTTTAAAAATGTATTTCAGAATTGTCTGAGCTGTATCGTGGTCTAGGATCACTTCTGTTAGAACTGGTTTTACATGAAGCTTAAATGATGATCTGAATGGAACATCCACCACAGAAAGATGTGATTTTTTTATTCTTTCCTAGGCTAGAAAAAGGCTTTTTAATTTTATTTTTTTTTAATTTGACCATCCATTTCACTTAGAGAGGTGACGGGTTATACTGCATGAGTGTGTATATAGTGACTTAGTCTCGGTCTGCTCTAATGAAGCTGTTCCCATCCACAGTGTGAAGTTATGACAGAGTCTGACTGTCTTTCGGGTATTGCACTGTGCCCTTGAACATAGAAATCCAGCAAGTTTCCCTCGATGGCAGCAAGGCTTCCTGTGTGCTGTAGATAAGGGGTCGATCAGTTGGAGTGGCAGGGTGAAGAGCAAATACAGGTTTGGAAGCCATTCTGGCTAATTCGGAAAAGGGTTGTGACATTTATACTACCTCTAGCAGGTCAGTAAATGGACTGTGATGGGATAAACCCAGTAGTGATGAGCTTATTTTTATGTGACTGGTGAATGTTTAGGAAACAAATGTCTCTTTAATAGTGGAAAGAGTGGTTTTTCTTTTGCGTTCATTACCTTTGGGTGAGTATGTATTTCCTTATGAAGATGCTCTGTATTTGCAGAGTAGCATGTTTGCCAAGCACTGCTCCAATTAGAAAAGTAAATACTTGTTTTTGATTGAAAACCCAGTAAATATTTGTGTATAACCTGTATGAATGGCTAGAGGTATTTTACACATACAGCTGAGCAGGCACAGCCTTGCACTGGCTTTTCCAGAAAGTTTTTCTCCTTTTCTGAGAATTCTAGTCATATAGCTTGTGGGACAGAACCAGAAATAGCTGCCACATACTTCACCTTCTGGCAAGCTGGGGATAGGACAAGGGAAATCCACATGTATACAGGTGATCCCCAAACATTCAAACTTATCTGAACCTCAATATTGTGAGAAGTCCTGGTCTCTGCACCCCAGTCTCACGTCTGTAAGGTTGGTTTGTGCAGTATAACTGTAAAATGTTGGTGTGTTTGGGGTTTTCTTTTTTTTGTGGTTTTTTTGTGTTTTTTCTCTCCCCATGGGTAAAGAAAGCAGCAGAACAGGTCCTTGTTTGTGATACCTGAGAAAGGGCTGGTTGCTCCTTATTCTTTAGTTTGGAAATCGTGGTTCTTTCACTGTAGCTAGTTTTACTACTTGATTCCCAGATGTGTGTGTTATGATCTACTGGGACCTAAGTGTTCTTTCTGCCCTATATAATTTTGCTTGTACACTACAAATATGAATGCTCTTGCTTAATATAGCAGTAGCTGTATAGATGCATTGGTGTTGAACTGTAAGTTTATCTGCAGTTCAGTTTTGTTCTCGTTTCCTTGTGGTATCTTCAGTGTCGTAAATGATATAGTCAAAATGTCTTCTTGGTTCTCTTATTTCAGTAGAAATGTGATGCTCTCCCTGGAGTTGTCAAGCTAATGTGAGAACTGGGTGCAAGTCAAGCTGTGATTTTTCTGACTGCTGATAGACCTTGCAAGGTCCATGAAGGGATGTTGTTTTTATGTCCTGTCTGGGGAGTCTGAAAACTAGGGATGCATCTAGAGGAGAGAAGGAAGCTGGGAGTGTTACAACCCTGAACAGTGATAATTCTTGGCAATGAGAACATGCATGCTAACACTGACATAGCAGTTCAGCTCTCAGTATCTTTGTGTAAGATTTTTTGGTTGGGTTCCCCACACTTTCTTTTTTCATTATTTTTTTTAATCGCAGAGTTTATTTGCTTGTTTGATGTCCCTCAAGCTGACTGACGTCATCTCAGAACTTCCTCACGTATGACTTGCTATCACAATCTAGGAATTTCTCCTGTAGGTCCCTAAACTTTGTGAGGCTCTCCTAAGTAATGGGAGGGG